>JADDOH010009074.1:0-63355 GCA_016648135.1 Agrypnia vestita | reverse complement strand
TATTATTTTTGTTTTCCTGATGAAGAAGCCATTGGCTTTGAAACATGTTGATTTTTTTCAATAAATAAGTGGTTTAAACAAAGTTAATTTATATTAATTATAATTATGTTACCACAAAATAAATTTGCTACATTTGAAGAAGAAGTAATTTAATAATATTTCAATACTGTATTGTCGCTTTCACCTTGACACAAAATTATTTTAATGTCTTGTACTATAGGATATAAAAGAGTATACAAACTTGCAAGACAATTAGTTTCCATTAGGATTTCTGAAACGGAAATATTCGAACCGTAAAACCGCGGTTCTTGACCGAATAATCGAAAACGGCCTCGAAAATTGCGGTCTTCGTATTCTCAAAATATCTCAAACGTGAATGAAGATCTACTGGGGAAAAGGTTAGTAGGTAATCTCACTAAAGGACGAAATAAAAGTAGCGATTAATGAAGGGGTTCCAGAAAAATCAAACGAAACGGGTCAATCTTGTGATAGGATCAAAAAAACTCAATATACGTACATATTATAGCAAGCGCTCCCTACGATAAAACTAACATCTAAATATGCCGAAAGGACTTTTTCCCTAAGGGCCAATTTTTAGAAACTGTGGTCTTAATTTAATGATAAAAATTTTATAGTTTTTTTCATGTATATCTTTTGTAATTTTAGGTAAAATAAAAATTGTTTTAAAATATTTTCTACATGTTTCTATTAGCTTTAATAACATTTAAATTTTTTACTTGAATTTAAAAGACCGAAATTTCCGGCTTTCTACATACCCTACATATACAGGGTTATTTGTAAAACATTAATAACCTCGCAGGAGTATATTCCTGCCTTGATTATGAGTCGAAAATGTTCAAGCTATTATGACCTAATATCAATAGTTAAGGAGATATGCGACATCAAAGTCTGCATTTTTTTTTCAATATCTCTGGCTTATTTTTTTGTAAAGCGTTGGACTACCATTACAGTAACTTATATTGAATACGAAAAATTCATTTTCTTTAATACAAGTCGAATAATAAAATAAAAACCTTCGAATTCCAATAGGAAAACATTCCAATTGGAATTTTTTCAGGGTTTTTATCATTTTATTTAACTTGTATTGAAACGAATGAATTTTTCGTAATTAATATGAGTTACTGTAATGATAGTCCAACATTTTACAAAAAATAAGTCGGAAATATTGAAAAAGAAATGCAAACTTTGATGTCGCATATCTCCTTAACTATTGATATTAGGTCACAATAGCTTGAACATTTTCGCCTCACAATCAAGGGAGGAATATAGTCCTGCGAGGTTATTAATGTTTTACAAATAACCCTGTATAATTGAAAACCGAAAACCGCGGTATCTTAGAAAAACAAGGTTGTGTCGTAAATTTGTATTGTGCTGACCCTAACATTGATGCTGATATTCTTGTAGACACCTTATCTTCATTCAAAAACTCACTCATACACAACATCCATTTTTTAAACAATGACATGAACCTATAGATCCATTAAATCAATCATTCATTAAATACTAATCGCACTACATTCAAACACAAAATATACAATACACATAAATGTACATGTAAAATATAATTAATTGCAAAAATACATGTTACTAGAGCGTGCCGAAGACACTTGAAATTGGGATAATGGGCATAGTCTTCACTATAATGTTTATTATCAGAGTATCATGTACCTATTATCCTGTTAGTGTCTCTAATAAATAAAAAAATAATAAAAGAACACGTTTTTTCAGAGACCCTAGTTTGCATCTATCCAAAAACTTCAAAATTATTGCAAATTTTAATCGTGCAAAGACATTGATTTTATCAGAGGCAATAGATAATGTTGTCCCCTTTTTTTGACCCGGTGATCAAATATAAAAATGTACAAATTAATTAACGAGCAGCCAGTGCCGGTCCGCCCCGTGCGCGCATCCATTTTTCATTCTAAGTATCGTTCACACCTGGTATGTAATTTATCGCGGAAATGATTTTCATTGCTGTCGGATTGTTTAGGACAATTTTATTGACAATTTATATTCCTAATGCTGGGCCATTTCCATTTAACCGGGTGCGGGGGCCATTACCTTAATGACTTTCATTTTTAACGAGAAATTCTTACAATTCCTGAGACGCCCGAGAAATGCCTTAATCAAATGCAAATGAGTTATTAATTATTTTTCCTCCTGATTTCAAATAAGTGAACGAAGTTTTCGCAAAACGTATTAAATGCTATTCCGTTATCAGCGCAGGGTTTTCAGGGCATAGTTCAATAATATTTTTGATAATATAATTTTGCCTATTTTACATTTTTATCCATTTATCGATATTTATTTTTAAACAATATTTTTAAATAAAGGTATGTTGTAAGAACAGTTAATGAATTTTATCCCCAGAGACATGATTAATTAATTAAGGATAAATTACAGAAGTCTTACAGAGACGAAGCTATCGTATAAGAGACTTCCATCCACTTTTCTCATATATAAATTAGCGTCGTCTCAGTGAGACTTCTATAATTTATCCTTAATCAATACTTATTTATTTAGTTGGTCATCCAACATGAATAAATAAATACATGGTAAGAAAGGAATATAAAAAAAACTTATTCGTCTCCCACAACTAAAGGACGACAAAGAAAAGAGAATGATGGTTTTGTTGACTAATTTAACAAACTTTTATAAATTTAACATTAACATAAAAATATTTATTTAATAGAGATAGATAACACACATTGATAAAAAGGAGGAAAATTATTAGTAAACAGTTATAATTGGTAATGCGTATAATGTATATGATACACATTTTCAAGGATAGTGACGAGTTTTCAGTATCAGCCTCACTATACGACGATACTCTTGACGATATGTTTTTTTGGGTCACAATTTCTGGGTCACAGGATTGGTCTGCATCAAGCACTCGATCTCTCTACTTCTCTCTGTTACCTGCCAGCCTCTTTCATTGGTAGGTGCCACAGCGCATATCTCCGATAACCTGGTCTATCTATATAATAGCTTGATGATGAGCGGCCTCTACGATTATTGCCTTTAATATTTCCCTCGACGATGATAAAAAGCTGGCTGGGTGACTTAGTACTCCTCATATTTTGTATAAAATTAAATTTTTGCACATAAAAACTAAAAAGTTTACGGTACTTAAATTGATTATTTTTGACATCAACCGATGTCGAAACCACAGTGTCGTCGGTAGTACTGATAACTGTAACAAAAAAATGTGTAAATTGTTGGGTGGGAGGGGGGAATGATCTAATTCACGGTGTAGGGGATTGACAGGGAGACATTAAGATGGAGAATTTATTAAATAACCGGTTATTCTTTAAAATTAATTAGTTGATTACTAATTACCTATAGCAGATTAAAAAAGACTTAAAAATAATATTCAATATACCTTAATTACAGTTATTACAATAACAATTGATAACAAATGTAATAAACTATAAATACATATATAATATTTACATCCCAAGTCCGTCCCACCTAAATTTAAATTTGCTAATGACTAATACGATGATGCTTTTTGCCTAAACTTCTATATGGTATGGAATCATTAAAACTCACCATAACAATGTTGAAACGCCTTGAAGCATTCAATATGTGGATATAATATAGACGTTTCTAAAAATAAGCTGCATTGATACGGTTTATAGTTACAGTGCGATGATCCGTATCCTACAGGAAAAACGAATCTTTGGGGCAATAGAACTCAGAAAATGCAGTATGTTAGCTATATCAAAAGACATCCATAAAAATACCACATACTTTATCTCATATTTACGTTCACAAAGACGAAGCGAATCACATCGCAAAACACTTAACTTTGAGTAAATCACATACATTTATTGTGACCTTACTAGGAATTGGACCCAGAACCCTCTTAGTTCTTACTTAAGTGGCGAAATAAACCGAAGCGAATAATACGCGCGAAACTGGTATTTACTAGTAGTGTTTAATAAAGAGTTAAAGTGATAACGAAGTGTCTATTTATTTTGGGTCGCAATCCTAGGATTGATCTGCTACGAGCATTCAATTTCTCCACTCCTCTCTGTCACCTGCCAGCCTCTTCTCAATCTCTCATTTCTTCTCTCATCTCGTCGATAGTCTATTGTATGTAGCAATTGAACAATGCTGGTGACACCAAGCAACCCTGTCTTACTTTACGGATGATATAAAGAATCAAATAGTGTAATCTAAAGAATAGCGTTAAGTTTAATAGTGTTAAGTGACTTTGTATATTAAATAATTAATTAATTAGTAATTAATAAATCGCTAGTATATTTCCAGCGTTTTCATTCATTATTCCCGCAGCCACGACACGTGACAGTATTAAAGCAGTGTCAGTTATTTTTTAATTTCTAAAATGCGCGCCAAAAGTAAAACAAATTGGTAAAGGTTCTTTAGAAAGAAAATTTTCTGCTCTACAAGATATTTTGTATATAAAGTAGACAAAATCCGAATTCTTCGACTCAAGACCGTATGGTTTTTATCGCAGAGGCATCGTTACACTCGAAGGACGTAGACAAGAAGTTGTAAATAATAAAGAGCAATGTAATACAATAATAATTTAATAATAATAATAATACAACAAAAAAGATGATAGAGAAAGAAAAAAGATAATAAAGACGAAGAAGTTTTTGCAATTTTATATTTTCTTGTATAATATTGACACAACTTGTATAATATTCTCTCTAATGGCGGCAATTGCATTCACCAGAAAGAGTATTTATATAAATATGTAGTTTTAATACCTTATTCCTATATGAAATATTCAGTTATGTTTGTGTGTGGTATGCATAAATTATTTATTTATATGTTTGTTTAAGAATCTTAACAGTATAATTTTTTCAATGCTTCAGACTTATTAATAATAAGAATACTTCTTCAATTACTTTGTGACAAAAAAACTTATATACTTAACAAGAATTCTCTTTGTAATAACCACTAATCTGTTAATATATCAACATCGGGGCCAACGATACGACGTATCCTAATGACAGTGGTGTGCAGCGCATACAAGCAAAAAAGCTGTGCATTAGTAAAGATTCTGGGAAACAAATATTAATTAAATAATCCTTATCTTAAGAAAACGTTGATTTAAAATTCTAGCCGTAATTCGTCCTTCTGACGTTTCTGTTTAACGTGACGTATCTGTTTTTTCCGATTCTTCATGTCAATTCTTAATTTATCTCACTTGTTTGCGCCCAACAAATTTGTTCCATAGATCTAGCCAAGTCGAGATAAAAGTCGTCCTGAACCGTGTATTTTTACTTAGCTCTATGTCTGCGAGTTTTTTTGTAATAGACAAGGAAATTTTTCATGGAATAGTGTGTTTCTTCGAAAGGTCCTATGCCAGGTAAGAACTACGCGCATCTCATTGCAGAAATGATATTTTTTACAAATTCCCCCCAAAACTTTTTATGTGAATTGTAGTTGTCATTTCTATGGTGAATGTAAATACCACCTGTCATATCCAATGGTCATATCATAATGATTATTTACGACGGATTGCCACCGATGATATAAAATTTTCCATTTATTTTTGTAAAAGAAACGTATGCCTATCTGAAATTAGTATTATTACCGATTTCATTATATAAAAATCTTCTTATTCAAAATAGTTCATTATATACAGTTAAAAAAAATTATAGATATATGCGTATATATATATTTTTAATATAGGTATATAGGCGGTCACAGCATAACCTAAGTTTATACCCACTGCACGCCACTGCCTGATGAAGGGACAATTGGCCCCGAAACGTGTTGATATTTGAAGAAATTAGTGATATATTCTTGGTATTTATACAATAAGAATATACTGATTATAAAGATCCACGAAACAAAATACAGACATAATAAAGTAGGAGTAGGATAGGAGGAAGAAGATGTTGAGGGAGTAGTGTAGTGTGAATGGATTTGATATGACACTCACCTACGTAATACGTAAGTCAGTTCATAGACAACTTTTCATTGTATAGAGGTTAGTTTTAAAAAAATCTTTGCATGTGCATAAATTATCAATCTTTTGGAAATATGGAAAAGCGCGGTCTATCGGTTTAGTCTAGAATCTAACTCTAGATAGAACGCGTAGAGAGACCAGTCTCAAATGTATTGTTTCAGAGGTAAGTTTAAAGAACTCCATAATCACACATAGGGAAATAAAGTAATTCTACGTACAAAAAACGTTCATTCTTTCTTATTTTTATAGAACATCTCTTTTCAATGCTTTTCATGTAAATACAAGTTGTTGAATATAAAATATTTTGATTGATAATGGCCTCATAAGGCAAAACGCGTCTCAAAAAATTAAAAATACAGAACTTATAAACAAGTGTTTTATTTCCAATTATCTGAGTCCAGCTTCAGTTAATTTGGACAGGCAATATATCCCTCAACTTAAAAAGTAATATTTGATAAGCAACTCTTCGTCAAATAGGTATTTTTTTATATCTTCTTCTTTTTCTTTTAGCAGATCTGTTGATCTGCGCTACAGAAAACTACGCCTCCTGGGATGATGAGCTCCAGCTATCCCTCCATCTTTTCGATGATCTTCCCGGTAGGCCTCGTCTAGAAGGGATTTCATTCGCTGCTGTACGCACGAGTCTGTCACTGTCCATTCTGGCTACGTGATCCCGCTAGAATCTCCTTTTGGATCTACTCCATCGAGCTATGTCCTCTATTTTGCAAGTTTTCCTTATGTCTTCATTTCGGACACGGTCAAGTAATGTTTTTTAGTTTTTCGAGTAATGGATCTCAGCACCTTCATTTCACCACTACTTTATATAATTATATTAATTCCATATATATTTTTAGGTATTATATAAGTCCGATATAGAGGCAAAAGTTGACAAATTACTCAAATCACTTAAGCTTAGGTCTAACGTGACTATGCGCGTTCAGGCACTCAAAAGTCAAAAGTAAACCCCGATCAATCAGCGAGGATCGATGTCGGCCCAACACGCACGGCCTCGTTTAGGGCAGAAATGAAATTAAGAAATTTTTTTAAATTATCGAGAAGGTCAACGTGTTGTTCGTTTTCACAAATTGTCGGTGTTTCTACAAACGGGGGTTCAAGGCCTTGCTGAGCCATCGATCCGTTTGGCGTGATTTAATGCCAGCTACAATTCGAAATTTACTACCCAAAAATTGTACGTCACAAAAATAAATCAAAAATTGATTCCTAGCTAGGATCTAGTCTAAATTGCCATGGAATGGAGGAGTTGTTTCTCCATAATCATAACTGATTCCTTAAGGGACGTAATCACAGCAATGAGGAACAAAATTGCTGGCTTAAATATATATATATATATATATATATATATAGCATTCGACTTCCGACCGCATGGAGTAACATTCTTAATAATAATAATCAAATTTCTAATACAAATAATATTAATAATAATAAACCAGAAATCACGATGAAAACACCGAAGCAATTAGAAAATCCAATCTTCTCAATATTGTATAATGACGATAATAAAGTAAATATACGGATTACTAGAAGCCGAGCAAAACACATTAACGGCGTCGCTGGAGAAACCCACTCCTCCACAAACACCTGACGCAGAATTTTTCAAACTTTCACTTGACGGTGAGCTCCGGACCCAAACGGTTGTACGCTTTTTGGAGAAGCAGCTCATCGACAAGGCGCCCTGAAGATGAACAGTGAGATCTGTTCGAAACGTCGGCAGACGACTGGTCCTGACGACCAGAATTTGACGCGGGTTACCCCCAAAGTAGTTAGAACTAAACAGATATATATATATAATAGATATATATATATATATATATATATTATTATTATTTTTTTTTTTAAATTTAATATATGGTACAAATACAATTCTTATATATTAACATATCAAACTGACATTTTTTAATATTTTGTAGTCATGAAGAGAAGTGAAGAGAAGCTCTTAAGTCTGATGAGGCAGCCTCAGTTCTTATTTCATATATAGGTACATATGCGAGTCATTTAATAATACGGTAACAAAAGGTAATTTGATAATGCAGTATTAGAGTATTTTGAAAAAGCTGTAGGTTTAAATGATTTATGAATTTAAGTTTAATTTTAGGAAGGTTTTAATTTTTTTGATTTGCTCTGAAAGGTTACTGATGTTTCTCGTATCATCTTTATAAGATTAATTATATAAGAGTTAATAGGGTGCCAGATGCTGCCTTGCACCATATCATATTATGTCGTCCTAACATAATTTAAATAACCTTAAGAACACCTTAACCTATAAACATGGATAAACATTTAATCCGGCAAAAACTTCATTTCGAATTGAAGGCTACAACACGCGCACGTTCACCAATTTGAAGACTTAAAAGTATGCGCTTCATTTGTAGTAGGTGCCGAAACATTACGCAGTTCGTCTACTTGAATGAACTATATGAAGTTAGCTACTTGTAGCAGGTATTACAAAATTGTCTTATCTGCATCAAGTCAGACCGAAAATAATTTGTGACGGCGGGGAGGATTTCAAAAGATCAGTTTGGCTACGTCAACTTTCCAAAAAATTATTTCTGATGAGGGGTGATCGTCTACGAGACGATCGATAACCTGGATGACCCTTCATATTTACCTATAACAGCATGAATAAATATGTGCAATGTGCATGGATGTGATCATAGCTATATTAAAATTTTCTCGGTGCCATTGGAGTTAAACTAAAAAAGTTCACATTGATTCATTTGAAATTTCTCTGTATTTTGCATTTTACAATAAGGGATTTTTACCGATCGAAACTAGATTCAGATCTATTCTATTCTTAAACCGGTTCTTAATGAACCTTTGTATTTCAGTCAGTCGAGTTTTGGTATTCACATATTTTTTTAAAGTTGAATAATAAATACTACATAATTCGTACTCTTACGATATATGTCCACAGAACGAGACACGATGAGATAAGTCTCAGAGATTTAGTTACGATAAATCTCTGTAATACATATACTTTGGGTTTCTTTAAATATATATTTTTTTCTCTTTAAATATTTATTTTTATTAGGTACTATAAATATTCATTCCTAAATAATTTTTATGCGGTATAACTTGTATGCGGAAATGCTTGGTAAATCAGCATCTAGTAATTCGGTATTCTAAAATATGTCATTATTTGACTCCTGCTTTTCACAGAACATATTATCTCAACATTTTGAAAGGTTTATTCTATCCATAAATCCATATTTATATTTTTATTTGTAGCCTATATAATAATAATGTAAATCAGTATTTTATAAAAACGTACTGCCTCTGTAAAGCAAATTAAATCACATTCTTAGAAAAGGAGACCGTTTATATTTTGAGAGATAAATACTCGTTAGCTTTGAAATAAAGCATGATGAGTGAGGTTGGATACAAAGATAATACATATTTTATAACATCCAGAGTGAATATAAAATTTAGCACAGTGATAATAGATACAAGAGTATTATGAGTAGGTTGAATTTGAATTGAATTGAATTGAATACAATAGAAATGAACTTTATCCGGCCATATTTTTTATTCTTTTTTGTATATCAAAAAATAATATTCATTATGAAGGTTACTGCAGAGAAAAGGTGAGCTGGTATAATAAAAGTTAAGGAAAATTATATTCTTTTCAAAACTAAACAGGAAGCCGCCTCCCAGTTGTTTGTTCTTCGCTCCTACCCAGATTGAACCAATGGAAACAAAAGGAATGTAAAAAAGAAAATTTGCCCCAATAATTCACAGTGAAAAACTATCAACAACTAACCAATTAACATACCATCATGCCGTTACCCACGGGGATAGGGGTGGGCAGAGAGCATGAAGCGTCACACCCTCCCGCTTCACTTATATTTATATATTTCTCTCGTTTCTCTTATATTTATATATCTATCTGCTCTTGATGGCTGTTCCACCATCTTCTAGAATCTGTTTTATTTGGTCAAGTTTTTCGCGGCCGTTCTATACATCTGGTGCCATCAACACTCGTATTTGTACATCTTTTCTACTATTTTCTCTCAATTCATTCGAAATGACCAAACTACTTGAACAACCCCTTTTGAAACCTATTCACTATGCTAAGATCAGCTTTACGTTAAAATCAAATATTAAAGTATTATGTATTATGATATATAAAAATAATTTCTTTTCTTTGAGACCAAGATATTTTTTTATATGGAAAAGTAGGTATTGTAGTTTTTTAGTTGTTCATAGGGCTTACGACCAATCGTGCGGCTGATTTATGTGATAACTTTACACATGTAAACCAACTTAAACCAATTCATGATAGACTACCACATCTCTCAAATTTGTGGAAGTTGTACATATGTTTTATTTGCACACATGAGTTGTATTTTACTACCACCATCTGTGGTTAAATTTTGTCATTCCCATAAACCATTACGGGTGTAAAAGCAAAGGCAAAAATATCCAAAAAAAATAATGCAGTCATCGATGAAATTTATAAGAAACATAGTCTATAAATTTATAAGAAACATGATTTCAGAAGGTATAAATAAATGAAATCTAGAAATCAATACATTTTAAATTAGTAATTCAAAACATTTTATTATTTTTTGAATATCTTTGCTTTTAAACTCAACATATGAAGTATTCAATATAAATTCATAAATAGAGAGCGTAAACAATTTTAACTGTACGCTGCAGAATAAAAGAGGTACTCGCCGCTATGTGCTTAGCTAATCAGCTGCTTGAGGTGGCGTGGATTTAAGTTGGCATTTCGTTTCTATTTTTTTTTACAGAAATACAAATCCAAACGTCACACGTCAGTCTGCATATATTTTTATTTAGCACCGCATGTCAGATTTAGATCAGTTTATTTATAAAGATGTTTTTTATAAAATTATGTCAACCCTCCCTTAGATATTCAGTTACGCACATCCAAATACCCGTGGGTAATATAAAATTCATATTATATATATATATATCATCTTAAATTAGTGGAAAAGTAATTATGTAGACGAATTCCGATGTGAAAATTAATATGTTAGATGTCAGCTTCAATAAAAATACCATTTGTAACAAGACAGAGTGAGATCACACAGATTAATTTCGGAGTAAAAAGAAGGACAAATATAGGAATATAATTTTATTTCTCTCTCTCACTAATTAAATGAAAAGAGATAAGGGGAAGGATAAATACTGTTACATGGGATTTGATGATTTTTGTATTTATTCTGTTTACACAGTAATAAAATTTTTAAAGTTAGAATACTTCGTAACCATTTTAAATCCGTTTAATCTAGTCAATCCTGTATTGTTCTTTAAAACTCATAAAAAACCTTTACCGTAATACTTGGTTACATCGTGCATTTACAATCACGGAACAAACTTAACTAAAACATTTATTTCATATACACACTATATACATGAAATACCTACCTGATCGTCCTTGATGACTTACGAAATAATTTATTGTATTATTTTTTTTTAATATTTCGAAATTTTCGTGATTAACTTTGTGGAAGTTCATTGTAAATAACTATGAATAGAACACAACGTTGTTTACTTCACACAATGACAGTTTAATTAAATAAATAAATTAAAACGTTTTCGATGCTTACTGCATCATCTTCAGTAATATACTAACTTAACTAACATGAACGCAGAAAAACCGTGGAGAAGAATTTTATATACAGGAAAACTCACCACAGACCTTCTTAATTTATGTGAAGATAGAAAGTTCAGACCCGTGTTCTACACAAACAACACCATTAAGAAATACATTTTCAATAATAAAACTAAAACAGAACATCTAGATAATAGTGGGGTTTATAAAATTAACTGTGGGAACTGCCAATCATGCTATATAGGACAAACCGGAAGAAAAATAAAAACGCGAATAGATGAACATTTTAAAGGGATAAAAAATTTCAATATTAATTCAGAGATGGCAGACCATGTGAGATCAGAGGGACATCACTTCAAGTATGATAACGTGGAGGTGTTGCATGTATGCAAAAAAGGAAAGAAATTGGACATTTTGGAAAATATAGAAATTCATCGAAATAATGATAAGGCCTTAAACATACAAACACCACTTATTACATCCCCCCTTCTTACCATACTAGCCCCTCCCAGCAACCACTTTCACTTTCCGCCTGCCCCTCCCCCACTCCTGACAACTCCCGCCCCTATGTAGTAGATAAAATGTCTTCTAGTCTTAAGTTAGTATATTACTGAAGATGATGCAGTAAGCATCGAAAACGTTTTAATTAATTTATTTAATTAAACTGTCATTGTGTGAAGTAAACAACGTTGTGTTCTATTCATAGTTATTTATTGTATTATATTTATTTATTTTTATTTAATTATTTATTTTATTTCTACGCTTTATACCTATTACAATAAAATAAGAAACTTATGTATATATCTAGATAACAGTGTACATTATAAATGTGAATAATATCTGCTTACATGATCGTTTAAAAATGTATACCTATACATACATATATACATATGAAATTTATAACACAATATCTATGTGTACAAGTACATAAATCACAAATTAAGTAATGACAATTATAAAGTTTATGTCAGTAAGAACAAAGACATGAATTCATATATGTATTAACAATGTTTAATCATTTAAATTAACGGTAAAGTGTTCGTTAAGGAGATTTCGGTAACGACTTAAGTTAATGTTGAGAATATCTGCAATTTGTGAATATCTACTCGTTTCCTAGGATATTGATTTATTTACAGAATGAAGTAGATTTTTGATTGTGGGTTGGGTATAAATTGTATTTTATACCGCATTAAATATAAGAAATATCAATATGCCTATTTATGCATAAACAAAAAAATATATTTTTGCATTTGCGTAATGTTAAGCCACTTTATTAAAAAACCTGAAGGAGTACTCCATTGTTTGCCGTTGCGGGGGAAGTCTGGCGTTCGCAGTAATACAATTTACGAGATAATTTATTTTGTTCATTTTTACTTAATGACCTCGTGAAAATTTCATTCCCATCTCCGGAGTTTCGGCATAAAACATTTTATGAAATCCATTTTGTCTTAAGACTTTTACTGTGGCAAAGCCAATGACGCGTCGGCATTTATTCCTCCGAGGCTATTATCGCGCTTCTCTATAACTTTGTCAGTAACGGCGCTTCTTTATTTCACCCTCGATTGGCCGCACGAGCAAGCCTTCTACATCATCATACCACTAATAGTTATTGCTCATTACTAAGAGAATGTTTGTTTTATATACCACCACGCGTAGAAGATAAAACATCACATTTTTCTATGTCTATCTCTAACTCTTCAGTACAGTTATCTTTGCCACCTTACTGGTAGGTCCGGTATGTACAGATCCACAAATTCATTTAACACAAACTATCACCACATTGACATTTTCAACGCAACAATAAGAAACATAAAACAAACAATATCTACACTACCGCACCCAAACTAATTTGTACATTATATCTTCCCTTCTACTCCCGTCCCACATTCCCCTCCACCCTCTCCATTCGCTATTAATGTATGTTAAAGTAAATTTTTAAATTCAGTGGAAAATTTTTAAGATTGTTTTAAAATAAATAAATAAATAAACACACAAATACACACACTCACACAATCTCACTATTGGACATGTTTTTTCTTATTTTTTTATCAATTGTATATATTTGTTTTCTTGTAATTGGCCCAAAACTCTGTACATCAATTATTGTTTTTTTTTCAAGATTGATTAATTATATGGCTGTAAGAAAACCAATAAATGAAAATAAATAAATAAATAAATAACCTAACATTAAAATGGTATATTGTTTTTCAGAATACAGTTCTGTTTTTGTATGTCTTTCAAATTGATTAATAAATTTGGTATTAAATTTCACAGAAATTTGTTCTAAAAAAATTGCAACTTCACAATAACAATGTATTCTTGAATATATGTAATATATGTGTTGTATTAAATGTGTCCAAAAAATAAAAATAAAATGAATTAACGCTTAATTCTGGCGTCCCTAGCGATAGCTACACAAAGTAATTTGTGCCTACCTTACCAGAAGAAGTGGATTGCTCTTAAAATATATAATATATGTGCATCAATTAATAAAAGAGACTTACAGATAAAATTGATATATTCATGGAAATGTAGGAAATCGCTATAGCGTAATTGGATAACGCGCCTGCCTCTGATAAGAGGAGATCCGTGGTTCGAATCCCGGTAGCGGCCAAATTTTTTTTCATGTATTTGATTTTTCTGTATGTCTTTCTAATTGATTAATAAATTTGGTTTTATGATGGTATGTTTATATTGCACACGAACAGGCAGAGAAGATAAAACATGACTTTTTTTCTATATCAACTGTCATTCTGTAGAACATTTTTTTTCCATCTCAGTGGTAGGTCTTGTATTGAAATGGGTATGTTTTTATTATACACAAACTGGCAGAGAAGATAAAACATTACAATTTCCGTTGCCGGCTCTATTTATTCGCCACCTCAGTGGTAAGGTCTGGCAAATCTTTTGGCTTAATATGAAAACCATGAAACATGGAAGAGTATGAGAGGATTGATTGGAGTCAGATTTACAGTCAGACCGTATTTTTTCATGTTCCCATAACTTGTGTATTACCGCTCATGCAAATCACATAACTATAATTTGACGGAAATAATTTGTTTAAATATTAATCTAAAAGAATGTTCTTAGGTTTTCACGGCCACTCAGAATCTTCAAGTTTGTGTTTACTGGGGTATTATGCCGTGTTGTTACGACCTTTCGGGCCGACGTTTCGGATCCCATTGCAGGGTCCATCATCAGGGCTGACGTGTTGTCTTGAATGTTGGTGTTGTGGTTAAGTATCGGCTTGCAATACCGTGCCGAAGTCATGATGTGTTTGTATTGTGTTGTATGTATGATTCATCTGTTGTCTGATCACTATCTCTGCGGAGTCTGCGACGAGAATGACTTTGAAGCGCCGGATACCAAGATGTTTTTAATTTGAGACCATCATCTCTATTAATGTTTATCGGATGCTTGTAGATTTCTAGTGCTTCCTTGATAAGACGCGCATGGTGACTTTTAGGCTTTCCAAGGATTTTCGGTTCGAATGCAAAATGATGGCCGGTATCCAGAAAATGCTCAGCCAGTGCTGATTTTTCTGGATGACCGAGTTTGCATGCCCGTTTGTGCTCGTTGACCCTTTTGGAAATGGTACGCGCCGTTTGCCCCACGTATACTTTATCGCAGTCTTGACAATCGAGTCTATACACACCGTCTGTTTCTAAGCGATCTCGATCCTTTGCTGATCCGAAACGTCGGCCCGAAAGGTCGTAACAACACGGCATAATACTCCAGTAAACATAAACTTGAAGATTAACCTAAAAGGTTTATGAACTGTAAACAGCTTAACTTCGTCACTAATTATCTTTCTGCATACACATCTTATGGATTTCTCTTCCGTAATCTTCATTTCAACCTCCTCCTCTTCCTTATAACCTTACCCTTTTATTATTGCCTGCTTCCAATTCTTACTTTGTTTCCAATTTCCAATCCAATATTACTTGCTTCCATTTTCATTGTATTTTGGATCTTTATAATTTTAATTTTTCAGTGTTAGCGGATTTTATCTTGTTTTTAATAAATAAATACAACATTTTTTATTCATGACTTAATTGACATGAAATAATTTTGAAGTAATTGAGAATAATCACCACAAATAATGTATTTTACACTTTATTTTTTCATGTTAAATTTGTAATTTTCTTAATTTGTTCTTTAACACGTAAATCGGTATATAAACACAGGTGTATATAGATATATGATGAAAAATCTCGACTAAGTTCTACAAACATAATGTATTTTATTCTATCATAATAATTATCGAAACGAGCCGGTCGCGTATAGGTGGATTGCAGATCTGCAAATAGGTGAAAGACCCTTTGGTTAGATTCAAATGAGGAAATGTAAGAAAATTGGAAAAGAGGAAAGGCGAGCAGGGGAGGTTCAACCGAGGAAAGAAAAGGAGAATCATGATCTCGTTACTTACAATGGAAAATATGAAATTTGATTACTTTCCGTTTTTCTCCGTCGCCATGTTGGAGTTAATTGAATTTCGAGGTTTAGTAGCATTAAAGGTACATTTTTCCGGCAGTGGTGGAACTTTGTGATGAAAAAGTAGTTGATGAATTATGGAGTTTTCGCTATCTCCCCCAGGCATTCAAAATTTAATTAAATATTTAAAAACCCAGTTACACATCGTTCTAGTCGGCAATTCGGAGCGCGGATTATTTTGCAGAATATTTTGCATATTTTTATCAAGTACAGAGCGAGCCTCCTAGGCTTATAATTTCACGGACCATTTGATTTAAATTAATTATAAAGCTATATGGTTAGATGAAAGCTTTAATACGGGCTTGAAATAAATACTAGGGTCTAGAATAAAAACATATCTTTTATAATATATTTTTGTTACATAATACATTTATGATAATGCTTATTTAAAGTTTGTCTGAAATAGTAAAAAATTTTGAACGGCTTATTCCGTTTGAAATTTCTAGGTGAACGCAATTATTTTTAGCTCGGAAAGTAAGTTCCATTATGTGATAAGGTGCTTTAAATTTGGGGTACAAAAGACATGATTCATCCATCCTTCAATTCAAGATCCAAAAAATGATTTAAATGCAGATTACTAGTTTAGTATGTACTGAATTATAGATTTAATGTATCTATCCTTTCCAATATCATGTTTCCTATAAATTTATAGACTTTATTTCTTATAACATCTCAAAAAGGGAATATGAAATTAATGCACACGTTAATTGTAATCACAGATGAAGCCGGGTAGTAAAACTAGTTACCTATATATGAAAGTTAGTTTATAACTGGAGTTTTGAAACTAAAAATCTATCATTTGAGAAAGTTGCAAAATAAATTTGACGTACAAGCGAGTAACATCTTCACCCGCTGTCGTAACACGGTGAAGGATATTAGTATTAGATTAGATAAGATAGATAGATAGTTTATATCGTATAAAAAGTCTAATCTTGTATCATTATTAATTAATGAAAAAAACCAACCTTTTTGATATAAATGATCATTCAATTACTGATTTAAGAAATAAATAAGTAAGTTCATGGAATACATATACTTACAATATTCATCAAATTAAGTGTTTATGCGACGAAAAATACGAACGACTTGGTGGTCTCACAGGGTGAAATAGAACCCCTCACCAGTCAAGAGTAACTTTGCTTTTAAACAATTAATATAATTACTTTATATTACAATAATATGTTACGTGTAAAAGGAATCAGGGTAAAAGCTGCCACAAACAACTCGTTCAGTATACGAATGGACGCCCGGGGCGCTGTCACGTTGTGAACGTAGTATAAAACTACTATCTGTCTCGCTGACCTGTATTTATAGCTATATATTAATTAATATTTATAGATATATTAATTTGTTGTAGCATTATTAATATAATTAATACGTGTGTTCTTTATTTTCACCAGTTATTTGTTGAATTTGAAAAAAAATGAAGTTTACGTTGTATCCTTATGAAGGGACCATTGGCCCTCAAACGTGTTGGCATTTTTAACAAATAAGTGGTGGAATTAAAGTAAATTCATATTATTATTTATTAATTTAAATGACATTTGCTTTGCGGTGCATTTCTTGTATATTCACTTGTAATTCCCACTTAATGGATAACAAGTATGTTCTAATTGTCAATTGTGTAGGGCCGATATGGGAGCTATTGCTCATAGAACGTCCCTGGGGGCGTGGTGGGTCCTTCTTCTCTGGTGCAATAATTATTTTAAATTAAACTTTGTAATGCACACACGTTGAATTAAATTACTACTACAGTTTCGAGAAGAGCCCTCTCATCATCAGGTGTAATTTATAACTGACGATAAGAGGGACTGCTCGTCTCGAAATATAGCAGTGATAAATTTAACTGAACGTGTGTGTGTGTGTTACAAAGATTAATTTTGTTTAAATTATAGTACATTCGTATTCATTATATCAAAAATAATTATTTAAAAATTGAATAAATCATCACAATGTTTGAAGACACGCGCGTATATGGAAAAGGTGGAAATTGGATGACTACATCATTAAATAAATAGAAAAAAAAGATAATTTTTAAAGCGCCATTTTTGTAAAAAAAATCTCCATAAGGACGCCAAGGATTCTTTATCAACGTAGGAAAAGCGAATCATCGACATCATCATCTAATACGTCAAGCAATGATGACAGAAAAATATGTAAATTACTATCTAATAACCAGATTAGTTATATAAATTTAGTAATAAATCAATTGTTAATGAAAATTTATTTTACTTTATTTTTCATTTGATTCAGCAACATTGTAGATTGAAATTTAAAAAAATATTGATTATATTATTTGTATATATCTATTTCTTTTATTTGATTAATTACACCAACATGTTTCAGAAAAACCTTTCCATCGTCAGGGTATTTTATAACTGTAAAAATATCAGATTGAAGTTTTGTTTGAAAAGAATGAAATTTGTTTCTTGTTTTTCTAAATTATTTGAAAATTTATTTTAAATATTATCACTGAAGTTCTTGATTACCCTTATATTATTACTTATTATAGATAAATAAATAAATATTATTTTAAATATTATTACGCTTTTAATTCTAATTTAAACAACTTGTGAACAAGGTAATATTAATTATATTATGTGTGAGTACTGTGTTTGTTCTAGCTTTTACCATGATGTGTATACGTAATTTGTGAATATTAATCATTTAAGACAAGGCGTTAGTTGTATGAAAGATTATAAGTAGCCAGGATAATTGATAACTTCTATCTCAACCTCCGCAATATGGCCTGAAATTGAAATTTCATATTGATATTGAAAAAGAATTACATTAACTCTTCAATTAGGTATAAAATGTTAATTTGTATAACACTTATAAGTAGTTCAAGTAAAACTTTTTATTATTTGTCAATAAAGTACTTATTTTAAATGAATTAATTCTTATTTAGCGATTAGTAAATTAATTTAATTTTATATTTAATTAAATTATCGCTTTTTCCAGACTTAGGGCACAAAGCTTTTCGTAGATTTCATTAGTTGTTTGAGTTACTCGAATATTAGGGATGCTAGATACTAGAGAATCATACTGATGTCTTGTGTCCACGGACTGAGATAAATTTGGAGAGATAAAGAGGTAAATTTCAGTACCATGTACATGTACACGTGTTGAGATTTTGATCTGGAAATAATGTTTGGTAGAAAGAGATAACAGCTCAAACCGATGTATACAACGCTAGATTTGATAGCGAGACTAGACGCGTGTAAAATCATAGATGCCTACAACTATTTATTCTTTAATTAATACAAAGAGTAGGCGTTTAATTATATTTATCAATAATTTATCATGATTTCGTTGAGAAGATTAAAACTAAAGATTTTTTATATTTTATTTTTATTTTATTTCATCAAATTGAGTATAAAAACAGGCACAAATTCCCACAAGTTTTATGCATGAGATTAATTATTATATTTATAAGAAATTTAAGAAAAAATTACACACTATGTTTTAAACCACTTAATTGCTATACATTTGTCAACTAGTTTCGGTTGGACTCAACCTTCTTCAGGACAATTACAATATAGACTACTCCAGTCTATATTGTAATTGTCCTGAAGAAGGTTGAGTCCAACCGAAACTAGTTGACAAATGTATAGCAATTAAGTGGTTTAAAACATAGTGTGTAATTTTTTCTTAAATTTCTTATAATGTCAAGCCACAAAGTGTTTTCTTGCTTTGAAAAGTTTATTATATTTATATTTCAGTCACTCTTCAGTTTGCATACAAATCGTCTGCATACGTAACATTAATGCCACATCAGTCGAAGCAACACTGCAACAAAACTTAGAACGCACTAAGGTACAAAATCACCAAGAAGGTTTTCTGTCCCTGCGGTGTACTTCAAGTTGTCCGTCATTAAATTCCTGTGTCTTTTAGTCTTGTTTCAGTCGGCCAGAAAGGTCGGAATAACACGGCATAATACCCCAGAAGATCCAAACCAGAATAATTTAGTTGTTTGTCTGTCCAATTTCCTGGACTCGCTGGAACTACGTTGGAATTACAACTTTAGATAAATAATTTGAGTGTGACACGCAATCAGCGCGCAACAAGTGAACATAATTCTGCTACGCAACATTGAATTAATACTTGATTAATAATTGAATATTGGTTCAATACTGGGATGCAAGATATAAATAAATTTAGGCTTACCTTAATACGTATATTTTAATATTGTTATTTACTTTATTATGTTCTATTCACTACTATTACCATTTATGTCTTTTATTTTAACATGCTTACTATATTATCATTATGTACCACTTCAAAATTATTTTTATGTGAGATATGTTAGGATATAAGTTAATAAGTTTATTTCTATCTATTTACACTCTCATACATTTATACATATCAATTCATATATCTGTTAATACTTCCAAACAAATAAATTAAAAAAAACACGCATGAGTCGCCCACCAAATAATAAGGTCTTCACATTTTTATATTATAATTTTATTAAATTTAATTTTAGTTTTCTATTCATGAATTTTCAGGTTCAAAATCCTTATTATTGTGTCCCGTGAGTTTTCTCGGGTGTACGGTTAGTTCAACATATTTTTGTTCGTACATTTTTATATTATCATTTTATTAAATTTAAGTTTAGGCGAATAAACTCAATATAAAAAACCAACCCATAAAAACCAAGTTTTTATTATACTCCTTTTCTTTGTAAAATATAACAACAATTAAAGACGAATTAAAACATTTAACATAACACTAAACTTACAGTAATTTAATATATTTCTAAAATGTCAGATGTTTTGAGCTTTGATAAGACACTTCATGCTTTGAAGATTAAATTCTAAAAATATTTGTCAGTCAATTGAGATTTTCGAAATTCGTAGTGGAGTACCTATTATGTATACCGACGGAGTAATTCAAATTTAGAAAATATTCCGCGACATTAACGGGCCACCGTAATCAAAATTTTCTAATGATTCCAATTTGAAAAAACCAATAAAATTTCTAAAAATCCGAAATTATACTATAATTATTAATTTTGATAGATCTTCTTAATCGTCGCCACGAGTCTACTTGCCAAGTTTCAGCTTGATTGGATCACGGGAAAAGTGTTAAAAATCAATCCAAAGTTTTTGTTGATGGCAAGCAAAGCAGACGCCACGAGTTAATATAAAGGGAGTAAAAAAGGTTTTCTATTCATGAAACTTCAGGTTCAAAATTGTGCAATTATTATGTCCCGTGATTTTTCACGGGTATACGGCTTGTTTAACATATTTTCGTAGACTTCGATCGTTTCCGTCGATCGTCTCTGCTTATTTTAGATTGAGATCATTTTTGATGTTTGAAATGAGGTCTCGAGTGGAAGCCCTCACCAGCGGCTGCGCCCCGGGCGTGGTCCACCGTCATCCAGCAGCACTCTTCGCCACGCCGACACCGCGAAGATAAATAAAACGTGTTTGCGACTCGCTGTAAATGTTCTGCGGGATCGTAATTTATTCCTCCCAGTTAGTCGGCTGATTGGGTTACACGGATCTACTTCCAATTGGATTATCTCAGCTTCCCAACAATCCCGTGTCTCTCCTCCCAAGGAACTTATTAACACATAGACGTAATTCGAGGACGGGCGCTTGATTATGAATGTAGAGCGGTGATGTAATTGTTGAGAGTACCGCGGAGTGCGGGGGAGGGGCGCAATTATTTAATAGATTTAAAACGTGAAGCGGGAAGATGAATAATACGTATTTTATTAATTTTAGGAAACATACAATTTTGTTAAAACATGACCAGTGAAGTTACCTGGGAGCTGGTAAACAATAAGAAATGAAGAATAGGAAGTTAAAATAAAAAATAATAAAATTGGAAATTAATAAAAGTTAAGTAAACAGTGATAAAAATTAAGAATGTTCTTAGGTTTTCACGGCCACTCAGAATCGTCTGGTTTGTCTTCTGGGGTATTATGCCGTGTTATTACGACCTTTCTGGTCGACGTTTCGGATCCCAATGCAGGATCTATCATCAGGGCTTATGTGTAGAGCCCACCAGCCCACCAGCATGTGTAAAACACATCCTGATAATGGACTCTGCAATGGGATCCGAAATGTCGACCAGAAAGGTCGTAATAACACGGCATAATACCCCAGAAGACACAAACCAGAAGTAATAAAAATTAAATGAAAATGAAAAGAAACAATAATTATGATACTGCACAAAAAGGAAAGAGTGGGAAAGGAAAGCGAATGGGATTCAATCAGTGGATTACTTATAATTACAACAATGTTTAAATAAATATAATTATAAAAAACTTTAGATTTTTTTTTTGAATATGCATATATAAATATAAAATTGGGAAAGGGAAGTGTGTGGTACCGTGTCTCGGCTCCCACCTTTGTACAGTGCACTACAGGATGAAAAACATATTTTCATGATTTTTTATTTATTATCGAATAACAGTGTGTGCTCACTGTAACAATCGTCAAGTAGCGTGACCTCTTGATTGAGGCGAGGGAGACCAACTGAGTTGGGACTTCAGCAATACGTCTTTTATATCCCGATTTTGGTGTCGAGATGTCTACAAAAAAAACCTTTGTGAGAGGGGGCCGTCAGCATATTTACAATCCTTTGTCTTCGTGAGATCTGTGCCATCAGTGTTTCGTGAGATTAACAGAATTCGCGTGTTTGAATTTTTCATTGTGATTCTTCTGTATGCAGCGTGAGATGCGCCAGGTTAGGGGTTTCTAATATATTATCTGTATGTAAATACAGACGTCCGCGCTTTTGAGTGCGTGTGTTTTTTCTTGCCCAAAATATTTTTCGTGGGAATTTCGGCGCTGGTCAAAACACCTGGGGAAACGGGTCGTTGACCCCACATGAGGTTGGTTCATTTCTAGCTTTTTCTTTAAAATCTCGAAAAGTGCAGCAGACAAAATGAAAGCCACTGGCGGTACCATGCCAATGTAACCAAAGCGTCCACACTCTGCAATACCGACGATATCGATACTGTTCCCAGTGGTAGTATGGAGTGATAATGTTTAAAATTCTCTTCAAAAATAAAATAAATTACTAAATTTAAAAAATAATTATATCGCGTAACAAATAAAAATATTTTTTTATTTGTTTTTATTTATTTTATTTTTATTTCTTATTTTTTTTAATGTGTTGATGGTTAACCCGCACATATGATATTATATGTATGAAAATAAAGCACTCGACTGAGAGGCGAAACGCGTTTAAAGTGAATTAATTACACGAATTTGTTACCTGAATAGAAATACCTACGAGTGTTTTATTTTAATGTGTGCGTTTGTGGAGTTCTACAAACATTCCTCGGAAATAGAAAACTTATATTTTATCTTCATTTCCCTTCCATTTTGCATTGTGGCCAAATGAAAGCAAGTGGTATAGAAGACGGGTGGGAAACATTTCCATTTTTAGTCAATTTAATTAAAATGTATTTTTTTTCATTTCCGTTTCATTAGTAATATTTATTTCACACGGACATTGCACAAATAAGATAGCGTGCGTTGTTACATTTGTATTATTGCGAGGAGGCCACCATATGATATTGTAATATATGATGGTGGACGCTTCGAATCCAAAGATGCCGTTGCGCGACCACGGTCGGTGTTTCCGTACAACTTAAGCAACTCCGTTTGGAAATCGCACGGGACAAACACCAAGTTTCTGAACATCGCGATCACTGGTGATGAGTCGTGGGTTTATGGTTGTGACCCATAAACAAAGAAGCAGTCCTCACAATGGAAACATCCATCATCCCGAGGCTAATCACAGCAGGTCCGCAGCAACGTAAAGGTCATGTAGGCCGATTTCTTTGACTCCTTTGACTTCACGAGGACGCACCACAAGGCATAACCATTACCATGAAGTACTACCAAGAGGTCCTTCGTCACCTTCACGGTGCTATGCGATGTGTGTGCGATGCGACACGTGGGCAACAGTTCAATCATGATAATGCAACCGCCCATTCTTCGCATCTGATTCAGGCTTTCTTGGCCAAAAACAGAATTCCCTTGGTTTGACAACCTTCCTACTCCTTCGACATGGCCCTGCGTGCTTTTTGGCTATTCCAAAGACAAAAAAGGCGTTGTAAATGCCGCAATTTGAATCAAGAGAAGTCATTATGAGGAACGCGACGGCAAAGCTGAACTGCATTTCAAAAGATGCGTTTTAGAAGTGTTTCCAAGAATGACGGGATCGCTGGGAGAAGTGTGCATTACCAAGGGAACTAATTTGAAGAAGATTAGAAGTAGTATAGCGTGTGTGAGTAAAAATGTTAAATATGCAAATAAAAAATTCGATAGTTTTTGAACGTTGGGTTGTAAACTTTTCATCGGGGAATCTTTAATGAAATTCAGATATTTTTTTCTTAAAAAAAAATATAGCAATGCGTGCATGAAATAAGTCGCATTAACATTATGACTATTTAAAAACAAATCTAAACGCTGGTCTTGTAAACCACGATCAACTTGGTGCACCTGGAATGAGGCTCGAACCCCCCACCAGCTGATCACTAGGAGTGCCTTACCATTAGACCAACAAGCACGTCATTAGTCCTGGTTCCTCTTGAATGCTCTCATGCACGCGTTCAATAATATTACACTGTGTGGAGCTGAGCACAGCTTCACGGTTTGTGGCTTCATCATCAAAAATTTACGGGCATGGCAGACAACGTAAAATTGATTCTGAGGGACATTGAAACGCCGACGCATGAGAATAATTGATGGCGAATTTTGCAAATGATTTTCTGTCAGTTTTGTTCTTTATCATATTGTGATTTTTACGATGTGATAAATTTTATGTGATGATTTTTACATCTATACCTATAAAACTCAATGTCTGTCCGTCTGTTCTCTATACAAATTCACACCGTTTGTCCGATTCTTTATATATATGCTTTGGGACCCGGCGGGTAATATAGGCAACATTTCCCCCCTATTCTTTTAACCCTTCCCCTCCGCTGATATATTTTCGATTAAAATCTGTACCGTTTGTCCGATCGGACTCAAAATTTGGAAACTTATTCTTTAGGACTCGGCGAGTAACATAGACGGTATTTCCTTCCTATTCTCATACCCCTTGCCCTCTCCCTGACATATTTTCGATGAAAATCTGTACCGTTTGACCGATCAGAGTCAAAATTTGGAAACTTATCCTTTAGGACTCGGCAGGTTACATAGGCTATATATCCTACCTCCCCTTTTACCTTATCTCCTCCCCCTGATATATTTTCGATGCAAATCTATACCGTTCGAATCAAACCTTTGTTTCCCCCACAAATTTATTTTCAACTTAATCCTTAACCCGTGCAACCCCGGGTACGAACAGCTAGTATGTGATAAAACGTTTTTAATACAAAAGAGATCATCACAAAATGTATACTATTTTTAAACCTCTTCGTAAGTTATGGATCACTTGCGGATTATTTCAACACTTGTCTATTTCCACGAAAAGTATAAGGCATTTCCTTTGTTTTGAACCTGCAAATAGTATTTACTAAGGCTTTGAGATTTCTATATTAATTAACTACATGATCACAAGAGGTGCATATTAACACATTTTATATGTGTACGCATGCATTCGTTTATTTATTTTAGGTCCTGTTGCAATTTGACGGGCACATTGAAGGTAGCTGCTTGCTAGTGGAAGGTGTCTCCCAATTGAATAAAATAATATGAAGTACGTTAGATCGAATGGGTATAAAAGCAAAGGTAGCAATATCCAAAAAAAAAATTGAATGCAGTAATCGAGGAACATGAATTGAGAATGTACTGAAATCGAGATTTTATAACAATTATTGTCTATAAATTTATAGGAAATATGATTTTGAAAGGGATAGACACATAAAATCTATAATTCAGTATATTCTAAATCGTTGAACGCATTCAAAATTTCTAAAATTTTTTTGCTGCCTTTGCATTTATATACCACATACGTGCACTTTTCCTCCCCACTGAATGTTAAGGTTCACACTTTGAAAGGTAACTGATTGATGCTTTTTTATATTGCGAAGTAAAAAATCTTCCAAATTTGTTCAATTTTATATTCGCCGTGTATTTGCATATCTTCGCATTTCACTTTGTAATGACTCATCAACCCTAATAGTATTGTGGCGTGCGTTACTTTACTAGTTGAACCGAATGACAATATTAAGTTGCATTGCTACGTACAAAGAGTTTCTGCACTATTATAAAGGAACTGGGATCCAATGACCTGGTACTCGGTAGCGGTATTATGTAAGACTCCATGTTAAGCCAAGGATCGCGAACGTGCTGGGAACCACTGTATAATATGTGTTAGCAATGTATTTCTGTATGATGAAATTTAACGTAATACATCACAATATTTCAATTTATTTATTTTTATATAATTATATAATATTTATACATATATAAAAACACTAGAATTTTTATATAAACACAAAACACTTTTTAAAATAAAAAAATAATAGAAATAAAACATATTAACGTGAAAAGAAAAATCACTAAACATTTATATATATATATATATATATATAAACAGTGATTAGTATAAAAGCAAACAGTAATAATTAAATACCTTTTAAAAAATAAAGATGTTTAAACCAATGTACCAGATAAATAAGATAAGAAGATAAAATAAACTAAAAAATAACGATAACTTCAAAAAAAGCAAAATAAGGGGCCATGGGCTCAGCACCATGTTGATATTTTTCAATACAAAAGTGGTGAAAACAAAGATCACTTATATTAATTATATAAAAAAAAACAATACATAGAAATAAAACATATTTAAAAAATATATATGATATATGAAATTATGTTCTAAGAACACAGTTACTGGATTTGGTCCCCAGAGGGATGATCAATTAATTAAGTATAAATTATAGAAGTCTTACAGAGACGAAGCTATTTATATATGCGAAAAGTGGACGGGAGTCTCTTGTACGATGGCTCAGCGCTTACAACCTCTATGAGCTGGCTTAAGTGATCACTCTACACAATGCAAATTAGATAATGTGTGGATGTTCTTACGATGGAATTGGTGAACGTTGCATTGTATAGAGTGATCAGTTAATCCAGCTCATACAGGTTGTAAGTCCTGAGCCAGACTTCCATCCACTTTTCGCATATATAAATAGCTTCGTCTCCTTGAGACTTCAATAATGTATCCTTAATTAATTATCATTAAATCGTTTTATAATAAATAAATATATATATAATATTTATGTAATATTATAAAATAATGTCTATGTGATTTTCGCAAGCCTACGTGATTTTTGTGATGTTTCGCTATAGTAATTGGGCCTCGTGACTCTCGTGGGCCTGTTTTATTATTATAAACTAAAATAAATTGTAGAAATACTTACCAACCTTCATTATTTTTACCAATAGGTTTTATAACCGAGAACAGAGGCTAAGTTTTGTATTATTAAAATACGGGTCCGTCCGCGCGCCCAACATCCTGCAGAACTGGCGCGATCAAACTGTATTTTGTTTATCCGCCACTCAAAATACAAATTAGCGGATACATGGGCATCCCTTTCCGGTTGAAGGCTCTCACTCGGCCTGAATCCTCAAATATTCAATCACTAATGTAACGTCAGTCCTGACTGCAGCCAGTCGACGACTCGAACAACGATAGTTTTGGTATATTGTTCGTAAATCGAGATTCTTCTTAGTTTTCAAATTCAAAATATAACTGATAGATTACAATGCTACTCGTGGCGACGATGAAAATGATCTAACGAATTTTCGTTTAAGAAAATTTAATTATTATAGTATTATTTTGGATTTTTCAAAATTTTTTTTTTTTTTTTCAAATTGAAAACTATACAAATGTTCTAGGAAATGAATAGAATAACCGATATGATTTTAAAAAACGTGAAACCATTAAAATAAAAAATATATCTTACTTAAAAAATATCAACATCCATACCAGGTTTAAATCAAAACACCAATATAATTCAGTTGGCAAGAGAAGTTTGATTACTACCAACGGCGAACTGATGACGTCACGGAATATTTAAAATTTGAACTTCACTACGAATTCCGAAAATTTATGACAATCGGTTCACAGATGACAGCACTCTTCGGTTTTTGGGAAGAAATCGAATAATAATTTGTTTCTTTTAGATTTCTGCTTAGTTTTGAAGAACTCTACATTATTCAAATCTGATTCTGACTATTTTAAATCATTTGACGCTGGAAATTCATAAGGCACGATATTGCTGACAATTGAATCTATCAAAATCTTGATTAAATTGACTGACAAATGTTTATAGAAATTAAATGCGAACACGGAATACGTGTCACATCAATATTCTTACTATTTTCAAATTAAGCTAAGCGCTTGTGCTATGAAAATAGGACTAACTTGCTGATCTGGAGTGAGGTTCGAACCCGCGACCTTTGGATCACGAGGCAAGAGTCCTAACCACAAGACCAATAAGCTACTTTTCTTCTGGTATTTCGATAAATATCTTCATTGCTCCGTACATCATAACATTTAGAGATTTACAGGGTTACCAGAGCAGGTAGGAAATTTTCTATTCTATTTTATTTTCATGATTTTCTTCAATTCATAAGTAGAAATATTATAAATATAATAAAAACAAGAAGAAAAAAATGTTAAGTCCTCAGGCAATAAAAGCATGCTGATATAAGGAACACCTTTATTATGTATACCTTATATGCTTTTTATATGTATTATACCTATATTAACCACTATTTTTCTATTTCTTTGAATTATTGTTGGTCCTCCTATTGGTTCATTTACTGTTACGATTCGTTTATCAACTATTATGATCATATAAATACAATTTTTACTTATCGTCTTCAGTTTTCGTATGTTTGTCTCATTATAATATGGCAAGAACAAGAAATGCTGCAGATGGAACAATTTGGATTTCATTTATATTGAAAAATTTCATTAACTTTTCACACAAAATTAATTCAAAGGGAGACATGGACAGAGCGCAGAAAGATAGACATATTAGGGATATGGGGCTGGCGGCGTTTGTCGCGAATCTAATTTACGTGAGCTGTACGTACGGTTTACGTAAATTAAAACATATTGGTTTCACTACAATAATCCACAATACATTATTATTCTTCTGATAAATTATTTCTGTAACTTTTCTTCATTTTTCATTAATCATTCACGATTATCTTGTTCAACGTGCACATAATTATAAAATATATCAAATCCTTCATTTTGCCCTTAAAACCTTTCATTTTGCTAAGCATCGTGGTATCCGTAGAGAAAAACGTTTTTATATTATGTGAGGATAGCAAAATTATTAAAAAAATAATTGAATATTACTTACAACTTAAAATTAAAATACATGTTACTCTTTTTAATATAACAGCGTGTATAAAGAAAGGCTCGCTGAGATGGTTTGGTCGTGTGGAAAGTATAAGCGAATAAAGGACGGTTAAGATAATATATGAGGCGAGTGTTAAAGGCAGCAGAAATAGAGGACGTCCGCGAAAGACTTGATAAAATCAGATACTACAAATACTGAAGGATAGCCCTGTCGAAAGTTTCAACAATCATCATGTATGAATGTAGCTAAAGCAAAAGTGGTGTGCCAAGATCCAAGATAGAAGAACATGGTGTTCTTTGCTCTCTACCTACTCCTGAGGGGAAACAATGTGATGGTTAGTTAGTTGTAATATACAATGCTCAGGTATTTAAATGATTGGTATAAACAAGTTTGATGATCTCGGATTCATTTAAAACATTTAATTTATCAAAATATACCTGTGGTAGGTATTATTATTATAAGTAATATTGAAAACCTTATTCACCCATTTTAAAATATTTTTTCAAAGTACCATGTAATTAATTTGTTTCGGATACTCTTGTGATTGTTAGTAAGTCAGGAAAAGTATTACATTTCAAAATATTTAATAAATAATAATGTCACTCAATATTAATTTAATACTTCAAATCGCATATAGTTTTGAATAAGTAATCCCATGTAATAATTCCTGTCTTTTTACAAGTCAACTGGAAAATGATTTTAGATTTTCAGTCTGAGGCTCTTCGCTAGCAGAGATAATGTTGTCTGGGAGATTTCTTAGTCTTTAGAAATAAAATATGAGATGAATTGAATTTATGTATACGCCCGCCGCTGAGCTGGTTGAAAATTAAAATTACTGAAAGATTTTAAAACATCGTTTTCCATACTTGTTATTTATTTTAAATGAGTTAAATGAATCCATTGGAAAGAATCGTCAACCTATTTCTAATCCCGAGTGACCATTTATGAAATTGTGTTTCATTTAAAATTCTAATTCCCTGGACCATACACGTTTTAGATCTATCAAAACTAAATACTTGTATGTCTTTTAAACTCTATATCCTTCGTATTTACAGGTAATTCTAATTCCACGTCAACATCATTGGTCTATTTTGTTTATTATATACCAAGAAGAATTATCGAACACAAATTTAGCATCACCGATGACCACAAGAATCATTATTTAAAGAATGACAAATATTTATGTTAATAAAAGGAGCATGTAAATAATAGAATTTTTTTATTTTATTTTTCTCCTTCCTGAATTTTTTTACAAATTTAACTAATTTGGGATGGGATTAGAATCGGTCGTCTTGTGTAAATGATTCACCTTTATTCCATTTTACACACAAGATCACATTTCCGAATATAAGTCTCAACGTTTTGAATTAATTGTTGTATTGCTGTTCCCCCGAAAGGAAAGACTTGGGTTGGTAACCAAATATTTTTACGATATTTTTTTTTTTCGATATTAAATATGAATAATTTCAATATTACTATTTTTCCTTCAAAACGAGTAGGTGTATTAATTGTACGATGAATTCACAAGAGACCTCTAAGACAGCGAAAATTTTATCTACACATAACGGAGTTTGTGAACACAGTACTTTGGTAGTTTTTTTCTCAAAAATCGACCGCGTGAAAATCTCGTTTCATAATGGCGCCTGTTCGAAAAAAATCTTTAATCGTGAAAAATCCATGAATATTTGCCCCAGACACAAAAAAGGACGGTGGACACGTGTCTATGGGTGCAGGTTACCACGAGACGAAAAATGGATTTATCTTTCACACACATACAAAATTTATCAGATTATTGTTTTCAGAACTAGAAGAATTTATTCAATTACTGAATATTTTATTTTCTGTTACTTTATATTAAAAATTCACGTACTTTATATTTATAATGTTCTCAGATTCTCACGGCCGTCAGGGCCCATCATCAGGGCTGATGTCATCAGCCCTGATGATGGACCCTGCAATGGGATACGAAACGTCGGCCAGAGAGGTCACATATACACCGCAGAATATCCCAGAAAACTACACACAAGATGATATATATTAGGTAACTTATTCGAGAATAGATGAGATTAAGTGTAGGGTATAAAAGCAGAAGCAGCAATATACAAAAAAAAAATTGGATGCAGTTACCGAGTATTAGTTGTTTAAAATGTACTGAATTCTAGATTTATTATATCCCTTACAAAATCATGTTTCCTTTAAATTTATAACCTATGGTTTCCCATAAAATCTCGAATCCATTACATTATAAATTAGTAATCCTCGATGACTGTATAAATTTTTTTTGGATATTGCTGCCTTTGCTTTTATACTCCACAAGTATCGATGCATTATTTTGTTATTATTGATGTTACGTTTTGAGGCTGTGAATTTCTCTAAATCATCTAGGAATATAAATATAATTTATCCAGCATGTTTATTTTACATTATCGATTGCGTGTATTAAAAATTATGTTATTTTCATATCATTTTAAATCTTACGTTAAATTACTGTTAAAAAGTCAACCGGATAAAAAATGTAGAGTTTCAAAAGTATCAGAGAAACAAATCATTTTAACCCAGCCACTGCAATGGCGACCTTTTCCAGTCGAGTTCATCCGGAGAGCTTTGCTTCTCAAGTAAATTGAAATAAAGTCTCCACGGCTAAGAAAAGATGGAAGAGCTTCTGGCCCTTAGATGCTGGGGAGAGATCGCTATTACACGCCGTATTACCCGACTTGAAACGATATTCAAAGAAAGCTGATGCACTTACGGTTATAAGGTTGTCTCGGTTCTGGAGAATATCCGCACAGGAAAACCATAGCTCTTCAATGCAATCAATTCCAATCAGATTTTCTATTTTATAGTTAATTGAATTTTTTCACAACGCTTTAAACGAAAGGTGAGCATTATACTTCTTGTGATCTTACAGGTACTGCTTTATGATTTTTGAAACCAATGAGATGAATCAATTAGAAAGATATACAGAAAACATCTAATTATATCATACATACATCCGTATTCTGAAAATAGCAATGTCTGGATCTTTAAGATCTTTATCCCAACAATTAATAGACGATAATAAAAATTAAAAATGTCCAGAGCGGATTTTGGAATTCTACGGCTCAAATACACTGTATTAAAAGATGATATAAGAAAGATTGTTTCTTACAAACGTATTCATTTCTTCATCCACAGCGTCCTGATGAAATATTCGGCGTCACCGCGTATTCAAACCTTCCCATCTTGACATTTGACAGTTATGTCTGGATCTTTAAGATCTTTATCCCAACACTTAATAGACGATAATACAAATTAAAAATAAACGAGACATAGCTTTACGTCGGTGTTTGTTTCTGTAAGTTTCTACATGAGATAGATATAGAGGGAGGGAGAAATATGTAAATTGTTATCTGTCAAATGTCAGGATGGGAAGATTTGAATATGCGGTAACGCCGAATATTTCATCAGGACGCTGTGGATGAAGAAATGAATACGTTTGTAAGAAACAATCTTTCTTATATCATCTTTTAATACAGTGTATTTGAGCCGTAGAATTCCAAAATCCACTCTGGATATTTTTAATTTTTATTATCGTCTATTAAGTGTTGGGATAAAGATCTTAAAGATCCAGACATTGTTATTTTCAGAATCGGGCCGATATACAGAAAACAAAAAAATACCGCTACCTCTAGGATTCGACTACTTACTAAGATCACTAAAAATACTTGAAATAAAAGTAATGTTGAGGAAAAGATTTTTTTATGATGAGAGGTGAACAATAGGCCGGACCGATATTTTTTTTGCTATTCTAATAGCGACATAATGGTGCCAAATAACGTTGTATATATAACGGTGTATAAAATATTATTCAAATTGAAAATCATCTTCTGTCTCCAGAACCTCAAAGTTTCGAAAAAATATATTTCTATAATTTTTTCTGACTGGTATGAATGTTGCTGCAAGTTGAGATATTTCCCTTATTTTAATGTTTTTTTGCACAAAGTATACTTTTTTGCTATACATAATAACAAAATAATAATTATAGGCCTTTATTTTGGCAGTATATGAGTTGAAGCGAGGAGGGCGGGTGCACCGAACCCGTGAATTAGTATTATCCGGACTATTTAAGAGAAAGCTTGTGTTTGCGCTTGTTAACGCTATAGGTTGAACTCAGAAATCATTCAAATGTACTGTGCTTAGTGATATTTATGACAATATCAATGTAAAAACTTACGAAGAAATGATGAAGTTTTGATGATGATGACTTAACAAGCACAGAAAAACAAAGACATTGAAAGAAGAGCTTTAATTTCTGCAGTCACACATTACGAGTTACACAGATGTAAAAATACTATCATTTAAAGTATAAAAACATCCAATTCACGAAAAAATATTAGGTTACTACTGGGATTCGAACCCAGGTCACCTCCTTTCCGGGGCCGGTGCTCTGACCACTAAGCTATAGCAACCCTCTATGTTCCCGTGAATATATCGACCTTATATGTAGTTCTTATTTTTTTATATTTTTATTAATTGGTTAATTTTTATTTTTGTCCATAGAGCAATCCACTTTTTTGATACGGTAGATGAAATTACTTTGCAATGCCACCGCTAGATGGACGCCATGATTAATTGAATAATTCATTTTTATTTGGACATACATTTATACAACAGATATTATATATTCAAGAACACATTCATATTTGTGAAGTTGTAATTTTTCAGAACAAAGTTACAACTTCACAAATATGAATGTGTTCTTGAATATATAATATCTGTTGTATAAATGTATGTCCAAATAAAAATGAATTATTCAATTAATCATGGCGTCCATCTAGCGGTGGCATTGCAAAGTAATTTCAACTACCGTATCAAAAAAGTGGATTGCTCTATGGACAAAAATAAAAAAATAAAAAATAAAATTAATCAATTAATAAAAAATAAAAAAAAATAAGAACTACATATAAGGTCGATATATTAACGGGAACATAGAGGGTTGCTATAGCTTAGTGGTCAGAGCACCGGCCCCGGAAAGGAGGTGACCTGGGTTCGAATCCCAGTAGTAACCTAATATTTTTTCGTGAATTAGATTTTTCTGTATGTCTTTCTAATTGATTAATTAATTTGGTTATAAAAACATCCTTTAATCCCAACCTAAGATACCGAAGAAAAATGAAGAGGATTTCATTGACAGTAGTAAAGTGCTGTTTGATAATTCGTCATCTAAATTTAAAGAGGTTAATTAATACTTTCGCCCCAGGGATCAAAGGGTTTTTACAATTATGTCTAATTTAATATTAAAAATTAATTTTATTTTTAAGTGAGACATCTGTTGTTAGTTACGCATTATACAAATTTTTGGAATTCGAATAACAGTGTTAACTATATTTTATTAATGTTTTTACGCAATTAAACTAATTTGTTTCAATTATCAAACAACTATGTTCTAAAATTTTTAATTTACAATAAAATGTGAACTTGTTAAAAATTAATAGAAAACTTATCAATAATGAAATTAGATTCCACTCACTCTTTCGTGTTACAAACACCTTTAAGTACTTTTTAATCACATTTTTAATTGAATCTAAAGTTAAATTTTGATATTCAATTTACAGACTATTATGTTGAAGTATTTGAAAACAAAGTGATTCAATAAGAAACATGTCGAGTCCTGAGAATAAAGTGATAAAATTAATAAACGGTAATGATAATTGGGTTGAGGAAACTCGCTCGCTAAACGCAGATAGATACGTTCTCATATATCTCAGCGTAAATGCTTTATATGTACAAAGGCCGGCGACATGATTACAAATGGACAAATCTAACAAAGCAAAATATTCAATACGTACTTTACCAAGCAATTAAAATACACACTTATATGAACTTAAGATAAAACATTGCTGTAACAAAACTGGTGGGTTGAAACAGTTCTTTGGAATACTAAGTTTTATTTTCTCTACTACGTATCATTTTTCCATAATGTGCATTAATATTTTAAGTTAAACTAGAAATTAATACCAAGAATAAAAGTGGACAAAAATTGGCTATATTGATTACTTTAATATATTGTTAGATTACCATTATAAAACAATTAATCTTGACCTATATATAGTCTTATAAAACATTTTCCTTTTGCGGGTGGAGCTTTAATGTTTTGTATACATCGTTCAGCAGTAAGTCGCTAGTGATGGTCAAACCGTTATTATAACCAGATCACATGGTACTGTTATTTGGATATGTATTTGATTGTTTCGATGATTGTTAACTGAAATATAACTGTTATCTACTACCGATAGTTGGCCGTGGAATTGCGAAAAATCAGTTATCAACAATCGACTTTGAACACATTCAAATTTGAAATAACGATTATTGTGTAACCGGTTCAAATACCATAATACCTCGTATGTCGTATGTCATACCTATTCCTATGTGTATGTGATCCACCGATTTTGGTCTATTTTCCATTTTCTGTTTTGAAATGAAGTCTTGATTTTATATTAGTCTGAATAAGAAATTCTTTTATATTGACTTATGATAATTGTATAAATGCAGAGGTAACTAAAGCTGTTTTTAGTTTTTTAAGTTATTATTCACTTGTAAAAGTGGTAGACTTTGACGTTAAATATTTTTATATCCTGGTCCAAGAGATTTCCTTGTTCCAATCCCATTCACTTAGGAAAACTGGGTATGGTCCAGCTTGTTGACTAAGAAGCTGCGTGGGACCTTCAGATCTCCATCAAACATCCTATGATCATTGAGAAAAGGAGACGTTGATTGGTACATTAAGCATTTTGCGAACAAATAAATATTATGAAAAAGACACATTATACGATATTTTAAGTTGATAGGTACCATTTTTGTTCAGAATTTCATTCAGAAAACTATTCATTTATTCAGGAAACTAAAATATAGCTAAAATCCTGATGAATACATTTGTTGTAAAATATTACCATATATATATATATATATACTTTTGATTACGGTATAAATTTAACCAAAGCTCATCTTTGTCATGTTGAATCCCATACCGAGGCATAATCCTTAGAAAAATTTGAGTGAAAAAAATTAAAATTAAATATTTGGGTGCTCGTTTAGATTCTAAATAAACTTTGGCACCAAATTTTGGTGTTGTTATAGAAAAATTTGAGTGAATTAAAATGTTCTTAGGTTTTCACGGCCGTTCTTTCTTCGTTCGTTCACGGCTGGTTTTAATTTTCTGAGATATTTTGCCAAGTTTCTATGACCCTTCCAGTTGAAACACGGCAGAATTTTCTAAAAAATTTGAACATTAAGAATTTGACTGATTTAAAAAAAAAATCAAAATATGTGTTTGAAAAATGAATTCTTTTTATGTTCGGGATATGTTCAGTGTTTGGTTTTCTGAACTATTCTGCCACGCATTTCCAGCCTGATGTCACAGCCCTGATGTTGGACCCTACACAAAGGATCCGAAATGTCGGTCAGAGGTCGAATGCACACATGTAGATTTGGCCAAAATAATTGTTGAAAAATTAAGTCGAAATACGAAATAAGAAAAATGAAGTTTCTTCGCATCGTGGTATCGGGTAATTCACTATTCAAAATTAATTGATATAAACATAATCAAATTTTTAGACATAAATATCTATCATGTGGCGCTTTGATGCATGTTATCTGGAATATCTTATTTATATATTTATTTAAGGGTATTTTATTTCACGACATAAAATATATAATATTTAGGTACTGTCATCTGTTTTCAATTGTTTTTGCTGTGAGGTGAAGAGCTTTATCTCTTTTTTAAACAACTCGACTTATCATGGCACCTTAAGATAAGTAAAACATTATTAGGTAGGATTGGGAATAAATATGTGATATATCGTTCTCTTGTACCTCGAGAGAGCGAATTTAGTTCTCTACGCAATTTAAGGGTTCTTAATAATGATGGATGGGCGGGACATTACTCCCTTTTCCATCGGTGTGACCGAATATATATTAGAACGAATAATTTCATCAACACCCCTTATCTGTCATCCGCACAATTACCTTTTTTTAATGGAGTGCCAACATTTTTCCCGTCCCATTTTAAAAATGTAGATTGGCATTTAACAATGAATTTTAATGCTCTCACTTTAAAAAAAATAAATTATCACCATGTTACAAATAATAAGAATGTATAAGTTTTCTAAAGGGATTCGTGGTGTGTGGTCACTATTTATATAAAATTGATAAAGTTCGCCTTTATCATACGGCTCTTCACTAGTGATGGGTCCGCTCTGTACTCACTACTACAATGTAGTACTACATTACATTGAAGTGCACACTTCGCACATTTTGATGTGTAGTGCACACTACAAACTACAAACACCAAAGTTGTTGAAAGTATAAACTTCAAATAGTACACTTCATTTCAAAGCGAACACTACAAAGTACATACACTTCAAAGTTATGGAAAGTATGAGAAACACATTTTAAATAGTGTATTTTTTACGTGAAATTTTTGGAAAGTTGATGTAGATATATGAAGAATTTTCTGGAATCTGTAACAACTCCCCCCCCCCATGGTTTGAAAAATTTTTGGGAAGTTGATGTAGCTAAACGGAGAAATCTTTGGAAACTGTAACAACCCCCCCCCCCCATGGTTTGAAAATTTTTTGGAATCGAACGAAGAAATCTGTCTGGCGACCTTTACTTCATTAATACTACAATTACCTCATTTCATTACTTCACTTCATTACATTACTTCACTTCATTAATACTACAATTACTTCATTTCATTAATACTACAATTACTTCATTTCATTACTTCACTTCATTAATACTACAATTACTTCATTACTTCACTTCATTTACTTCACTTCATTTCGTAGTACTACAATTGTAGTGTACACTTTGTAGTCTTCAAACTGGTGAACGTGTGTGTGTTGTAGTCTTCATTTTGAAATGAAGTTTTTCCCTTCGCTACTCTTCACTGTTCTGAGAAACGTCGCGATATATGTATGTGGACGACAGCTATGTAAGTAAGTGAGGCATACAGATAATCAGGAATAAAATACTCACAATCTTGAGGTGGGTTTATCAAAGCGAGTTTACGGATTTCGATTAAATGACTATTTATGTAAACGCTTTGCCTCCGGTGTCGTGGCCGAGAAGAGAATGGTGAAGCGGGGGAATGGCTTGAACCCTGAACCCACTTGTCGCGTACGTTCATGATATGTAAGTAATAAAACTGTAAAAAATAACATTAATTGAAGTTATACTTCTTTGGCGCATTTAGGGTAATTTTTTTATTGTAATAGAAGTTGCACACGCTATCCGAGACCATGAAATTAGTTGTTGAAGTGACATTTTAGTATGCAACGAAATGCACGCGCATCCATTAAACTGTAAAAAATTTATTCACTTGAAATTAGTGTTCCAGTAATAATACTGTGTTTTCGACTGTAAATCTTTTCAAAAAAATTTCGACATCGTAAATCGAGTGCCAATCTAAAGATGCTCAATTCAAAAGTTGACGAATGATTGGTGATTGAATTGAAAAATAGAACTGCTTACTGAATTAATTACGATTTTAGATTCGTAATCAAATGGCAAAAAGGGGCTTCTAGTACAGATTTCTCTATTTCATGTTATTGTCGATGTTTTTATAAAAGTTTTTGTTTGTCATCACGCCAAAAATGATCAAAAGTGATATTCAAGAAATTATTTATTGTAAAAACGACGCAATTGTCAGATATTCGTTTTAAAAACAAATAACACATTCATTCATTCGACATTCAATGCGGCTGTCAAAATTGTATAGGTTAGAACTTTTAAATAACTACGTAACCGTAACCGATAAAACATGAAAGTGGGTAAATAATTTTTTGAAGAGGAACTTCGTCTCAATAACCAAACCATATTGAATTCTTGTCAGTTATAAAACTCTGTTTACACGTGAGTTCACGAATGTTTCGATCGTTTTTAAGAATGTTTTTATTTCCATCAATTATTTCAAATATTCGAGGTTACATGTCTGTAAGTATAAGTTTGAATTCTTTTCACGAAACTCAATAATAAAATCGACAATTATCAGCGTAGATTTTTACCACTCAATAAACTTTAAAACATAAACTTAAAATATAATGTTGTCTTTATTTTACTTTTCAAGGATAACTTCTACCGCGCGTACATGAGTAGGTACACACACGAATGTTTCTATTAAATAATTATTTAGTCGAACATTTATTATACCTGTCAGTGCTGAGGAAAACATTTTCGTATACGCTAGTTTTTAAATTAAAAATTACGGAACGATATAAAATGCACACTTTTATTATTTTTTAGAAAATAATTGTCTATATATGGTACAATTTACAATAACATGATTTGAGTAGTGTTTGAGCAGTAAACACGGCGTAGCGCTGAAGGTGGTTTTGCACTATTTGTTCGCGCACTCTCACACTATTTTGACTCTAGATATGGGTTATGAAGAGGTGACTATTTTGTGATTGCATGCTCGATCAGAGTGTGTTATTTAATTTTATATGGAAATTACTAATCTTAATATTTTAAATAACTATCATTTTGCTGCACGATGAAGGATAAGGCTTGTTAATATAAAATGTTTCATTTGTTATGTATTTTAATCTAAAAAAATACTAACGTTAAAATATTCTCTATATTTAAATATAAAATGGATTGTGTTACAAGATAAGGATATGTGAATGGATAGATGGATGAATGCTGGTGGGATTTAACCCTCGGTACTTATTATTATATGCGCGTGACGAATAAATACCTAAATAAACAAATCTTCCAACCAGGTGCTCTTAAATGCTATCACAAAATCAATAACAATTTTTTACGATACTAGAAAATCCAAAAAGGTACTTTAAGAGTTCATCCAATTTTGAACTAAATTGTGAAAAGTATCGATTTCGTTAAAAGTGATTGTAGAAATTTTATTACTTCTAGAAAGGCTCTTTACTATCTCCTACCCCACGATACCCGCTCAGTTGAATCTGTCAAAGGGTGACATCAATCTTGTTCTCAGGTTGTCAAGACTATCAGCTAGTACCTGACTTACTGTATAGGAAGATCAGTATCCTGAAGAAATAGCTTTTAATGGCTGCGAAGCGGAAGCGGAAGCTGAAATAATAATGTAGCGGTATTTTAAAACTATCATTTAAAACGATAGGAGGGAAAAAGAAAACTGTTTCCAAAATTATAATTAATCGAACTTTCTTACATCACTCTCAACTTACTCAAAGAATATCAGAGTCTAAGAATACAAATAGCTTAAATAGGTAACTCAGTATCGGAACCTATAGAAAATGAACTTGGTATTCCGCAAGGATATTATATATATATTCATGATATTATTCAAGTAATAAAATACTGAAAAATAAGATTTTTCACTGATGGTACATTAATCTAAAAGATAATACAGACAATAAATAAACTAAACGAGTGCTTGAATAATTTATCAGACTGACTAAAAATAAATAAGCTTAAATTAAATGTTGGGAAAACGATATGGAAATACGCAAGAAAACACCAAATACAGTGGTGAATGTAAATATTGACGATGTTGTTATAGAAATGGAGGATGAAATGAAATATTTGGGTGCTATTTTAGATTCTAAATAAACTTTGGCACCAAATTTTGGTGTTGTTATAGAAAAATGAGTGTGTGAAATTAAATATTTGGGTGCTATTTTAGATTCTCAATAAACTTTGGTATAAAATTTTGAATGTGTTTTATAAATAATATTTAAAAATATTTTTTCTTGGAATGTTGATAAAAAATTGAGAAAATAGTACTAGATAGATGGTAGTAGTAATATAGGAATAAGACTATAATTACTCCTCATATAAAATTTTGTGCTACAGTCAAGGAAAATTAAATACACTACAAGTGACGCAAGATGGGGCAATTGGCAATGCCAATTATACACATCATAAATTCAGCATAATTGAAGAAATGATAAGAACATTCAATTAAAATAAATATTTGTATATAATATTGTCATATTTCGTAGTTTCCGATCAAACTTTCGGTTTCGGCCTAGTTTCGGTAAAAAGCGTGCATTGTTATATTATTATAATTATTTATTGATTCATTTTTAGTATACATATAATAAAAACAGCAGGTTAATTGCCAGTTGGCAATTATTATTATTTTTTAATTCAATTTTCATATACATAAAATTACAATGGTGGGTTAATTACCAGTTGCCAATTATTACTATTATTGTTATTTATTTTTGTTTACATATTATTACAATGGGGGGTTGCCAGTTGGCTATTTCTTCCAACCAATCTCACAATTAGTTGAACAATTGAAATACATTTATAAACTTTATATAAACCACTTGTAGTAGCCTTACATTTACCGGTTTCGATACCAATATATCTTCATCAGGGTGGACGCATATGTCATGAATAAGACAGTGGTATTGAAACCGGTAGACGTAAAGTTACTCCAAGCGGTTTATAAATTCAAATTCAAAAATAAAGTAAACGCAATATTTTATAAACATTAAACATTTAAAAAAATATATATTATGATTCTAATTAACCCAACTGTTGAAACGAAAATCATGGTTAATGCGTAACATGCGTAAACGAATCCGCCGAGTCGTGGTGTGTAGAAGACGAATGTTGAGAGTTCCCTCCAAAGAATATCACGGGAATAAATCCGCATCTCGTAGATCGTTTCGAATAGAAAATGGACAAGAGCCAATAAATATTGAAAAAAAAATGTAATCAAAGAGAGAAAAAATATTCCAATGAAAATATATATCAGTTAGATTTTAAGAAAGTAATGTGGCATTGTTGAATATTGTTCACAAATCCGCTTTTTGTATCATGTGCTCGCATAAATGTGTGTCAATAAATACGAGTGGAATAATTCTGATGCTTGAAGAGCGGAAGAATTGAAGCGTGGAGCGTAAGGGGGGACTAATATCGTGAGCGCCGGGAACGTAATAATAATAATAATAATAATGCCTGATTACAGGATCATCCGGAATTCACATGTGTAGGTACTCGGATGGCTAGTTTGTTTGTTTGTTTGTTTGTTGTACAAGTGCTTTTCTTACTTTACATACAGTAAATTATTTTTGTTTATGATGTATTCTTGATCCAGTCGAAAAATTAATTGCACCATGTATTTATGTATGTGGGTAAATCAGTTTTTTTGTTATGGTAATATTGCTAAGTCAAGTTGAATATGAACGCAAGACTGCGATCACAGGGTCTTTGACCTAAATATGTTATAATCCTTAATTACTTTTACGTCGTATATTAGGTCCTTACATATGAAATTGGCGTTTTGCCGTACTGGCAAATTTGATCTCAAATATCTTCTCTTTGGTTAGGAATTCCAAATCCAAATTTATACAGCTATTTACTCATGTATTTGTGTTTTGAAAATTATAATTCATTTGTTTTTTCCTCAATTGTTTTTTTCTTTGCGTCATTCAGTTTACAAAATGAAAAACTTGAAATATCGCGTTATTTACGAGTACGAGTTCCACCGTGGCACCAGTGCTGCAGAAACGGCTAGAAGGATTAATGATGTGTGTATGGCGACGGTGCCGCAAAAGGCCGGAGACCAAAGTTGATAATGAAGAATTAAAGGCTATTGTGGAAGCGGATCCATCGCAAACCACATCCGAGTTAGCTGCAGGCTGCGGTGTTAGTGATAAAACTGTTTTAATCCACTTGAAGCAAATTGGTAAGGTGAAAAAGCTTGAAAGGTGGGTACCTCACGAATTGAGTGAAGCAAATCAACAAACGCGCGTTGACTGCTGCGTTGCATTACTCAACCGGCACAATAATGAAGGGATTTTAAATCGAATCATTACCTGTGATGAAAAGTGGATCCTGTACGATAATCGGAAGCGCTCATCGCAATGGCTGAACCCTGCCGAACCAGCCAAACCATGCCCCAAGCGAAAATTGACTCCAAAAAAGTTACTTGTGAGCGTTTGGTGGACTAGTGCTGGTGTCGTTCACTACAGCTTTCTTAAATCTGGCCAGACGATTACGGCAGATGTCTATTGTCAGCAACTGCAAACCATGATGGAAAAGCTAGCTGCTAAACAACCGAGGCTGGTTAATCGCTCTAGGCCACTGCTGCTTCATGATAACGCTAGACCACACACTGCACAACAGACGGCTACGAAATTAGAGGAGCTTCAATTGGAATGTCTAAGACATCCACCGTACTCTCCGGACCTTGCCCCAACAGATTATCATTTTTTTCGAAATTTGGATAACTTCTTGCAAAGGAAAAAATTCAACTCCGATGCGGCAGTCCAAACCGCCTTCAAAGATTTTATTGATTCCCGTCCGAATGGTTTTTTTAGTAAAGGGATCGATGGTACATACTTTGATTAAATAAATATATTATAAAAAAAAAATCGGCTTTATGTTCCTCCCATACTAAACGCCAATTTCATATGTAAGGACCTAATATTAAATATGCCGGGAAAGATTTGGAGTCTCTTCCCGTGCTCCAGAGAAGTTCCCTTGCTGCATCGGCAAAAACCGTGAGTGGGGAGATTAGCTAAAAGCTACAGTAAAGCGAATGCAACTAATTTAAGCTTAATCCCAAAAACATATATTACACTCCGCTCTCACTCATTCGGGAAGAGCACCGGTAAGACTGGAGCAGCCTATTCCTGTCGGCCGGATAAGCTGAAAAGTAATGTGTAAGCTGGATGATCTCAGAGTGCAGCAAGTTATCGGAACGTGATATAGCGCAAAATGAGAACCTTACAAGTCTTCACATAAATTAATAATTTGTCGGTGAAGTAGGGTTTACTGCCAGTTAATCGATTGGTAAATGCAGCCATTAGGAAAATTCCATCGACAGTAGGTATAATTACAGGGATATCTTACGAATATAGGTAAATAAGATCATGCATAAGGGTAGAAAACCAAGGACTAATACGATAATTAGATATTAAACAAATATTAGAATGATTAGTTCAGAAAACTAAAAAAAACTAAAAAATATTTATTGTATTATTTGTATAAATCTACTAATATTATTTGATTAATTACACCTACATGTTTCGGAAATACCATTCCATCGTCAGGGTGTTATATATATGTCAAAAAATCAAAATGAATAATGTCTTTTGTTTTTTGTTTTTCAAAATTATTTGAATATTTAATTTTAAGTATTATTTCTGAAGTTTTTGATTACTCGCAATTATTGGAAACATTTTTAGAATTGGCTAGTTGTTAAATTTAATTGATTATTAATAATATTTTGTTTACTATTACATGCCTTACTAATTTCTAATGATTTCTAAATAATTTAAAAAAACAAAAAACAAAAGACATTATTCATTTTGATATTTTGATATATATATATATAACAGCCTGACGATGGAAAGGTGTTGTGTAACCCGAAACATGTAGGTGTAATTAATCAAATAATATAAGTAGATTTATACAAATGATACAATCAATATTTTTTTTAATTGTCAATCTACAATGATACTGAATCAATTGAAAAAAAAAAATTTACACCACACTGATTATTTTTTACGTCAACCGGTTTCTATATCATTGTATCTTCGTTAATACAAAAGCACGATAACTGTTTCATAGATTAAATATGTAATGGAATCAACTGTCAACCAACCAACGACAACCAACCCGTCGGGAGCGTGGTCTCTTCAGGGTGGTGGTAAGGGGTGGATGTTTACAGGGAGACATTGAAATGGAGAATATTTAATTAATGGCTTACTTGTTAAATCCAATTTGTTATTAAGTAGATTAGGATTAGTGTTGAGGGACTATTTGACTAACATTTAAATGTTAACACTGTAAGTTAGAAATCAAAAAGTTATTTTAAATTTATAATTATATTTTAACTACAAAGTTCACGTCAGAACATTTAAAATAAATATTAGAAAAATGTTTTATTTTATACTAGCTATTTATACCCGGCGTTGCACGGGTTAAGGATTAAGTTTAAAATAAATTCATCAGGGTAAACGAAGGTTCGATTCGAACGGTATAGATTTGCATCGAAAATATATCAGGGGGAGGGGAAAGGATAAAAGAATAGGGGAGATATGTCACCAATGTTAAACGCTGACTCTTAAAGAATAATTTTACAAATTTTGAGTACGATTGGTCGAACGGTACAGATTTGCATCTAAAAAATATCAGAGGGCGGGTAAAAGTAAAAAGGGGAGGGAAGAAATGTCACTTTTGTTACCCGCCGGGTCTTAACGAATAAGTTTCTAAATTTTATGTCCGATCGGTCAAACGGTACATATCTGCATCAAAAATATATCACGGTAGGGGAAGGGTTAAAATAATAGGAGGAAATGTCGCACATAATACCCGCCGAGACCTTAAGAATAAGTTTACAAATTTTGAGTCCGATCGGGCAAACGGCACCGATTTGCATCGAAAACATATTAGGGGAGGGGAAGGGTTAAAATAATAGGGGGAAAATGTTGCATGTTTTACCCGCCGAGTTCTTAAAAATAAGTTTCCAAATTTTCATTCCGATCGGTCGAACAGTTCAGATTTGCATCGAAAATATATCAGCGAAGGGGAAGGGTTGAAAGAATAGGGGAGAAATGTAAAATATGTTACCCGCCTGGTCCATAAGATTAAGTTTCCCAATTTTGAGTCCGATCAGTCGAAAGGTACAGATTTACATGGAAAATATATCAGGGGAGGGGAAGGCTTAAAATAATAGGGGGAAATATTCCATATATTACCCGCCGAGTCCTTAAAAATAAGTTTCCAAATTTTGAGTCCGATCGGTCAAACGGTACTAGTTTACATCGAAAATATGTCATGGGGAGGGGAAGGTTAAGAGAATAGGGGGAAAATGTTGCCTATGTTACCCGCCGGGTCCCAAAGCATAAGTACGCAAATTTTGAGTCCGATCAGTCAAACGGTTCAGATTCGCATCGAAAATAGGTCAGGGGGAGGGGAAGGGGTAAGAAAACAGGGGAAAAATCTTGCCTATGTTACCCGCCGGGTCCCAAAGCATAAGTATGCAACATTTGAATCGAATTGGACCAACAGTGTGGATTTGTATAGAGAACAGACAGACAGACAGACACACAGACAGACAGACATTGAGTTTTATAGGTATAGATTCTAAGTTTTTATCTAAAATGTAGAAAAGTATCATTAAAGTGCACTATTAGCAATTGCTTGAATTTGCTTATCTGGAGAGTGAATCCTTTTTTTGTAAGATATTACGACACGACGGACATTCTATTACCTCCTTTATATCGAACGACTTGTTATAATATTAACTTTTATGACGTAGCATTTTATCATGTGTGGGGTAAAAAGCAAAGGCAAGCAATATTAAAAAAAAAATGTTTTGAATACAGTCACCGAGGATTAATATTTTGAATATTTTGAGTTTGTTCAAATCTTTCAGAACAGTGCTGGATTTATGTCACAGAGACATTATTAATCAACTACATACACTAATTGACTAATAATGTCTCTGTGACATAAATCCAGCACTGTTCTGAAAGATTTGAACAAACTCAAAATATTCTGAATTGTAAATACTGGTAAAAAAGGAATTTAACAAAAATTGGAAATAATATTTCCTGGCGTATCCTAGTGTAATGCAAGTATTCGGATGAATTTCATTACACACAATAAAGTATATTGCTCCCAAAATTCCGTAAAAAATCAATGTAGATTTTCTCATTAGCGACATCTGTGGGGATTTAGGGGAATGAAAATGGCTTTGTGCAGGCTGCATGGAAAAGGCGCTTACAACTCATATATGAAAGCTTTTCACGCAATTTGAACATATATACAACTTCCAAAAAATGAATAAGCATGGTATATTCTATCATGGGTGGAAATGGCGAATGTTACAATTGTGTAAAGTGATCACTTAAGCCAACCATAAAAAGACAGGTCATAAGTCCTGTTACACCCAAATGACTTCTATGCCTACTTTCCCATAATTAATACAGTTTCGTCTCTGTGAGATATCTATAATGTACACTAATTGATTAATATTTTGAAATGAAATTGTATATTTTCTGTATATATCCCTTACAAAGTCATGTTTTCTATCAATTTCTAGGCTGTTTATTATAAAATCTCCAATTCGGTACATCATAAATTAATAATAATCGATGACTGCATTAAATTTATTTTGCATATTGCTGCCTTTGCGTTTATACTTCATGTGTTTTGTTTATATTTGTCATACAATAAATATTTATATGACATGTTAAAATATGTACAAGATATTAAAATTTCATATGAAATGTTTCTTAAATTACTCATTTTTGTAAAAATATTATCTTGGTTAACATTTTTATATAATATATTTATTTAGTTTTACCAAAATGTATATCAAGTAATCAATTTATGTTTACTCATTTTGTATTTTTTTAATGTTTCCAGATGACTGGATCTGTAAAGTTTTATTTAGTGTTTCCATGAAAAGCATCCGTAACTATTTTAGGTATATATTTAATGTTTATTGTAATATTTCTGTGTGTAGGATGAATTATAATAGATTACCTTTATTAAATTAAATTAGCCTGTTCCTAAACTTTTTCCAGCAATTGATTACAAGCAATTTATCTAGAACCATTCAACCTAATTATTTGCAATCAATCTAATAAATTTCCTTAAGTGTAAAGTATTATACTATAAACTTTAAATTTTTATAGTATAATACTTTACACTTTTATCATGTTTTAGTATATTCAATTAAATGTTTTTTACACTGATTTCATTATATGTTGATTTGTTTTGATTTAATTACTTTGTTTAATGAAGTATGCATTTTAAGAATTGATTTTTATAAAACATAAAATTAAATGAAACAATTGTATGAAATTATTAAGGATGTTTCTTCACGCGATATGGAACACATGTATTAAAATTCTCCAAAACGTAGATGTATTATTTTCTATTAGGTGAATTCTATTCGGTGAACGTATTTATTCGTAAAAAGAATATAGTTTGTTAAGATCATTAGATGTTTATATGACGTGTTATTATGCAATCGAATTGAACACTGCTTCTGAAAGAACTTACCACTAACACTAGAACTAGTTATCACGAACACAACGGGTCCCCTAAACGATTCATGTGCCATATAAACGATGTACTTCGTATAGTATCTATTGATTATATGAATCGCAATTAGTTGCAATTATTATTTCTAGTAAGGGTTTTGTAATTAGGTGTCGGAGCCAGGTTTCCATTATGAGGCGGAAATAGTTCATATGTATCCGCATTGACAGAAATAATTGTATTATATTTCGATCCAGACACACAGGATTTAGCAAAGCTATAGTTATTAAGTTTATACATTTAGGCAGCTTAGGAGTTATCACAATTTTTTATGCAAACCAGTAGATTTTATAGGAATGATTGTCGTATAATTATATTTTATATTATATTAATTTTGGTTCTGTATTTAATTTAATTTCGTTAGGGACCCCTATCTAGCAGGGTCACTTCAGTTGCGTCGCGACCGAAAGTACGTTAAAAGAAAAATAAATTAATATAAGGTTATATTACGCATCAAATGTATCACAGGGGAGTCGATTTTCGTTTCGCTTCTCCAGGCTCCCTCTCCTTTTTTCAGCTTATATTATATAGTGTACATTATATTTATTTAATTTACTTAGTTAGACCTCCATTCAGACCACTAAATCACGGAAAAGCCAGGTTCCTGAATAATCACACTTGGATGACGTCATTATGATAAAACAGTATTGCTGAAAATTAGTCGTTTCTAGAAGCATCCATCCTATACAGAGAAGAAGTTTGAATTACATCAAATGAAATATTCTGCATACAGGTCTTTTACTTGCGTATAAAGAATTTATATGATAACTAGGTTTTTATGGATTAAATTATTTTATCTATCACAAATCAATAGTTATATTGGTACCACTTCAAAAACAAATCATAATGATTTGACAACATTAAAGTGTTGCCATTATATTTATCATCTCCCTAGAAATCTATTTTTTGTATTAATATACATTTTTTACATATGCATATGTAAATATTTATTATCACAATAACGTCAAAGAAGTAAAAATTTTACCGCGCGCACATGAGTTCACGCTTCTTCATTGTTTTCCGTGGTCGCAGACACAGCAATATCTATGAAAATGAATAACTAATTTTGAAAAAGGAATGTTCTATCTTTGAATTTGGAATTCCAAGACCAATGCAAGATATCGAACATCAAAGAAAACGGCAAATGCATAGATAAGAATCTTATAATATACTTACGTTTTGTGTTTTTTTTTTAAATTTTTTTTTAAGTTTGAATTTAATATTGATATCTTAAAATAAATTCGGTTTTTATCTTAAGATATTAATCGTTACTTTACGCGAATTTGCTATCGAAAATGCAATCGCGAAATGTAAATCTTTATTATTATTGCTTGAAATAAAAAGTACCATTAGATGTGTGCGATTAGCTACATGCGGACATCTTCCAGTCGGACAAGAGCGGCTCGCTCGGGTTAAATGTCTCGAAAAATTCGTTTCCAAACTCCTAGCCCCGAGTGGTCGAGATATCACCCCCAATAAAATTGTCCTATTTCCTAAGGACATAAAGCAAAGGTCCTATCGTAACCCGGGGATGACATCTCGCTCGTAAAATCTCTAAAACGGCCGCAATTTTTTTTCCATCTCGTTGCACCAAACACAGCTGGCTCGAAGGGACTTTGGAGTTAATTAACTACCCGCAGAGACAATATAATCACAATGTGATTACTGTAACTCCAATTTCTGTATATAAAAAAAAGATTATCACATATTTTCACATCATAAAAATATGCTTTCGTATTCTTAGTTACCGAATTGTAATTTTTAAAAAATCACACAAGATTTCATTTGAATAACGTATTAAGTATTGCGATTATCCTCTTAGAAAAAATTAAACTGTTTATCAATATGTTTAAGTTGAATTTAGCGTAGGGTAATTACTGAAAGCTAGACTTGTTGGCTAATGGTAAATATTATTTTTTTCAATATAATTCTGATTATTAATTTATGGGTTATAAATAATGATCCGAGGGGTGTTTCTTCCATTACGTATTGAAATATTGACTCGATCGAGGAATAACTATTTGGCCATTCAAAATTTTCTGGGGTATTCGTCATATAAATTGAGGTACAGACCAAATACAATATAGTTCATAGTTCAGTGTAGCAAACAAGTTGAATATAAATATTAAATACAAAAAAGTAATTTATTATTTAAGTCAATAATATAATCTTTCCAATTTAATTTTGTATCTAGAGTTATTATAAATATTTATAATTATTCACCACATACATTTATGTATGTGTAAGTTACATAACTGTTTGCGGTGAAATTGGTGAACGTCACATTGTAGAGCGATCACTTAACCAGCAATAAAGAATTCCATACACGTTCCTCTTAAAAATAGATTTGTCTCTATGAGACTTCTGTATTTATCTTAATTAAAAAATATCCCTCTGTGGACAGAATCCAGCAATTGTGTTCTCTGAACATAATATTGTTAAAAAATAACACAATTTTTTTTGTTTGTTCACATTGTAATGCAACATTTAATATAAATTTTGTAATAGGTACTCTGACCTCCAGGTATCGCTGCTCTTCAAGTATTTTTGTTTTATAGAATTGTTTACATAAATCTCAAAAACGACCTAGAGATCTAGGAATGTGAGTTGCGTGGAATCAAAAACAGAATATTCTCTGGTCTGATCAGGTTTTCTGATTTGGATTTCTTTCGATTCACATAGGACTGATGATTTTTTAATGATACTTTAAATTATCACTGACATTTTTAGTTATTACGCTAATATAATATTATTTCATATTATTTTCATAGAAAATTATTATACGATGAACATATCGATTCTATTATAAGTAAGGCTTATAGGGCTTTAGGTTTCATCATGAGAATGTCTAAAGATTTTAAGTGTGTAAAGACATTGAAAGTACTTTACTGCACTTTTGTCAGAAGCAAACTCGAGTATGCAACGCAAGTATGGAACCCCCAGTATATGATCTATGTAAATCGCTTGGAACAAATTCAAAAAAAAATTATTCGCTTTCTCAACTTTAAATTCAATTGCGTTTCTGACGATTATGACAGTTCATGCAAAAAATATCACATCTTACCGTTATACAAACGTCGGGAAATAGGTGATTTGATGTACCTACTAAAAGTTGTATCAGGTAACGTCGACTGTCCTGAACTATTAAATAGACTAAAATTCCATGTCCCCTGTAGATCTCGTAGACACAACCCAGTGTTTCACATTGATTTTACCTCATCCAACTATCGTCGTAATTCATATTTCTTGAGGGTATGCGATGCATTCAATAAACTGATAAGATTATCGGATATTGATCTGTTCGAGTGCAGCCACACAAGATTAAGAAAAATTTTGAGTGCTGAATTTTTTTCCACGTAATAATTAAGTTTCTTTGTCTTTTGCTTAAATTTTTTATTCTTTCTTTCTATATAATTTTTAATATGCCTTAGTCATTCATAAATATTTATCATTACTGACATATTTCTAAATGTGGAGACCTGTAATTGGCCATCTATTTTGTATCAATGTTTTCTATGCTTTTTTTTTGTGCTGTTGGTCTTCCATAAACATTAAATAAATAAATAAATAAATAAATATATCAAATAATTTATTAGATATAATATCGTAAAATATAGAACATTTTAAATTAGTGATTCTCGGTGACAGCATTCAAAACATTTTTAAAAAATTATTTGGAAATTACTGCCCTTGCTTTTATACTCCACATATTGTGTTTTTAAAGCAAGCACACATGAAAAAAACTTATTAAAACGCATTATCATTTGATTGAATTGATTTAAAGGAGATATTCTATTTATCAATATTGCGACCGCCAACCACCTGGAAAATCCTACATAAAAATAAAAACCTATTCAGAAGACTCAACAGCATATATTTATTGATGTAGATTAGCTTGTCGGTGCAGTGGATATGATACCATCTAGTGATCCTGTGATCGGTGGTTCGAGTCCCATTCCAGGACACCAGCAAGTTAGTCGTATTTTCATTGCTCATTTTCCGATTGAAAATAGAAGGAATATTGAGACGTATTTACATATCTATTTAAAAAAATGTTCATCTGTATACATAACGTTAAAAGGCCGTGTTTCTCATAAGGGTAGACAAGCGTATGACTTTGGAATGGCCGGGATACCAAACGCCGGGAGTACGCAACCGGCATAACATGAAAGGACAAGTTAAAGCGAGGTTACAAATGTAGACCGGCTTGTATGATGTGTATATTATAGTAATGGTCTGTATGTTTGTATGTTGCAGTGGTTCCCAAACATTTTCAGTTCATCTTGGTGCATTTGGTGCATCTGGAATTTTCCATGTTTAAACATTAACCCATAGGATTTGGTGGTGTGATAAATGCTCTTCGAAAACAAATATATAGGGTGTACCAGAGCTAGCAGCAGAAACTTAGCCGGTAGATTCCTGACTATGTTATGAGTCTAAAAAGTACAAGCAACCATGAACTCAATAGTTAGGGAGATATGCAACATCAAATTTTGCATTTTTTAAAAATATTTCTGACTTATTTTTTGCAAAAAGTTGAACTATCATTACAGTAACTTATATCGATTATGAAAAATTCATTTGCTTCAAATGATGGTTAGAACCGAATCACCTTTGGCGTAATATAAGAAGTTTTATAATTATTTTTTCATTATGTAAATTTGTCATATAGGATTTTTTTTTAAATCACGGTGTTGCGAACTTCATTTTTATTTGCGCAATTTTTGTATTTGTGATGTAGGCGATAAAATGTGGTCTTTTAAGGGGGGGGGGGTAAGGTTAATTCGTACAAAAAAAGGCATGTTTTTGTGAATTTTTTGTGACGACACAGTTAAAATCTCTTTATTAAAACTAATGGTACATTAAAGTATGACATTTGAAAAATATTGTGTCAAATTTTCAAGACGAAAGATTAAAAAATACGGCAATGGCAGCAATTATTCGGACGTATCTCGGAAAAAGTAGAATTGCGGTGTCCATCATAACTTGGTGCTAGATCATCTGAAATCAAAAAATCAAAGTTCATTCGTTAGATAATAGTTTTCCAGGTAACGCTGGGAGGGTTTTTTGAAATTTCAATTTTTAAATTTTTTGGAACACTTTGAAGGGAAAAACGCGATTTTTTGCGAAAAATATCGACTAATTTGTTATCAAAAAATAAAAATTAATAACAAATTTGAAAAAAAGTCTCCAGCGTTACCTCGTAAATTATGTACAGAAATAGTATTCAAAATTTCAAAAGGATCGGTGCAGTAGTTTTGAAGATATGATGGACACCGACTTTGAAAACGTGAGATGTGGGGAAAACGCTTTAAAGTTTTGCACACTGTAAAATTCAAAATAAAACTCAACACTTATTTTATACTTACACATAATCGTCGATGCCATGTTCACACAGCAAAGAGCTTTCATCATCAGCATCTTTTTGTCCTTGTCTACGCAAAACTCTTCCAATACAATACACGTCCGGTAGTCCTCAGGTGAGCGCGTCTCTTAGCTGCCCGAGCAGGTATAGAAAATCAGTCTGAGTATCGCTCAAATGTTCATAATTTCGTCAATTTTGCTCCGATTGACTTGAAATTTTGACACAATATTCTTGCGATGTTATACATTTAAAAAATTAAAAATAAAATGCAAAAAAAGTTAAAAACCTTACCCCCTCCTTAATGTATGTTATGGATGTTTATATTACAGTACCTACGTCGTGTTACGTGTGTATTTCATGTACACTGAGAAAAAATAATGAAACATGATCGATGCCTTAGAGATATGGCATTTTCGGCTTGCGCTGCGTGCACTATGGACTGCGAGACGAAAAAAGTTTAAATTTTTCAAGAACTTCATTTTCCCCTGCGATGGAATTCAGCCAGAAGAAATTGCTCTTCACTGAGAATGTCCAAGAATGGAAGGTGATTACCGAAAAGATGGACAGATCAAGTCCGAGGCATTGTCGAAACTATACGTCACACTTAAAAAGGCCCAGGATCGCGAACAATGAAGCAGTTTGTACACTTGAAGCAGACTAGGAGATCACAATTGTAAGATATGAGCACATCGACAAAGCTAAACATTTAAATTAATTAATAAAATATATATAAAAAAATAAATGCATATATTTGAGTTGTGATTTATTTTTACGCATTTCTTTTTTCTTTTCTCTGGCATATTATTCTGAGTTTAGACTTCTTTTTTCCCCTTTTCTCTTGTATCGTGTTGGCGGTCAAGTTGATTTGCATGCATTTTTCTAGTAAACTCTGCCGATAGGTTTCCAATGACGATTTTAAAAATAAAACTTTGTTTAAAGCTCATCATAATGAGTTATTTAAACTGTACTGATCCGAGTATCCCTATTTGGTCTCAATATTATTCCCATAGTTCTATTTTGCACTGCTAATTATTTTTGCATGTCTTCATTACAAGTCAATAATATTTGCTGCAGATGTTTTTTATAGAAGGAAAAAGTATCACAGTACTAATAAATCTTCTAAGTCTCAAAAGAATGTAACCATAAAATAGTCAACAACCTGTTTTTGGTAATGTATACTGAATATGCAGGGTTATTTGTAAAACATTAATAACCTCGCAGGACCATATTCCTGCCTTGATTATGAGTCGAAAATGTTCAAGCTATTATGACCTAATATCGATAGTTATGGAGATACGCGACATCAAAGTTTGCATTTTTTTTTCAATAATTCTGACTTATTTTTTGTAAAACGTTGGACTATCATTACAGTAACTCATATCGATTACGAAAAATTCATTCATTTCAATACAAGTTAAATAAAATGATAAAAACCCTGAAAAAATTCCAATTGGAATTCGAAGGTTTTTATTTTTTTATTTGACTTGCATTAAAGGGAATGAATTTTTCATATTCGATATAGTTACTGTAATGATAGTCCAACGTTTTACGAAAAATAAGTCAGAAATATTGAAAAATAATGCAAACTTAGATGTCGCATATCTCCTAAACTATTGATATTAGGTCATAATAGCTTGAACATTTTCGACTCACAATCAAGGCAGGAATACAGTCTTGCGAGGTTATTAATGTTTTACAAATAACCCTGTATATTATGTACATTGGTGAATTTTTAAGAGTAATTAAAATATATTGATTTAATTTATCGCAATGAATAAAAGGAAGTGGATTTTTTACGCTGACGTTGCCAGCCTGTATTCGCTACAGCATCGCCCAAGTGTGAGGGGGAGTCTCCGATACTTCCCCTAACAGACACGAAATACATCATTTTACTTTTCATTATCTTATCAAATGGTTTACCTTTTCAAAGAATACTCTCGATTGATCGACGTAAAGAATATTGAAAGAAAATTCAATTGCGTTTGAAAATTTGCAAATTCAATTTCCTTGCGCTGCGGTTAAGTCCTTTATCTCACAAAGAATTTATATTTATAAAAGTCTTAGGTTTGGTGCCCAAATTTGAATTTCTTCCGAAAATTGAATATTCTCAATTCTTTTAGGCGCCTTTACAGAATATGTACTTTGGTAAGTATCGCGGAAAATATTTTTTTGCGGAAAAACTACAATTCGATTAATTTCGCAGGTTTACAAAACGAAGGTTGTGATGAATCACCTGTTTCTATAGATTTTTTTTTTTTATTATATTATTTTTATTTTGAACTCTAAGATGATTTAAATGCTACGCGGGGAAAAATTGAGCTAAACTGGCCGTAGTATTGGAGCTACAAAAATTTGGGAATGATGAAACGCTAGTATTGGGAGGGAGTTAGTAGCGATTGATCGGATATAGGTTACGAGCAGTTAATATTCAATTCTTATAAAACATATTAATCTTGTGGTAAAGCCGCGTTTGGTACAAATGGTTGACGATCGGCGCGGTCCGAGCGGTCCACATGTGCTTCCCAAAAAAAATACTGAACACGGCTTTCGTAGATTTGGGTCGCGATTATTGCGTTTAGGGCCGTTAAAAAACCGATTAACGTCTACTCTAAGGTGACGATGATATTGACAGTTCCACGAGGTTTCTGAATTATTGACTTTTTTGCTCGGGTTTTGAAATCGTTTGAGAGCCGTATATCTTCATCTCGAGTGGATCCCCGTGCAACAGAGAGGCAGAATATTGAGCAAAACTAAGGAAGGCAGGTCTAATCGGGGGATCGCGAGAGGAAAACGCCCATAAATAATTTGTAATAACACGGATTAAAACGTATACGATATACCAGAGGGGTGACCTTAACTGAGCGGATAATGATTTATTTTCGTTTCGCGGGAATCGGATAACGTAGGCAGATAGAAAAGTTAACTATAATTCTATTATATTTATCTGTAGACTAACGCTCTTCAGGCTTTTACAACAGATAGGTAATTGTGCAATGACGGTATATACGGTTAGGAAAGAGATAACGATAACGTGTAAGCATATTAATGGCACGACAAGAAAATAATATACTCGAATATAGATACAATATATTAACTATGTAATCACTACAAACCTGCCCTACGTTAGCGTAGTTTCAACAGGACGGGTAACGTGTATACGATTGGCTATTCTAGCTCAGATTTCGCCGGGTTTGCTAGTAATAACCACAAAACATAATTGGAACAAGTGTATTCAATTCAATTCAATTCAATTCAATTTATTTCATGATAATATGTACATGACAAACAAAATGTTTAAGGCATACATATTAGAAGTATATATCAAAAATGAAAATATTTAATAAATTAAAAATAACATAAATCTGGTCAAAGGTGTAGGAGAGTCCCGCTTCGGAAAACCCCCTCAGACACATGGAATATATCAATACCCAGAGCGATTTTGTTCAGCATGGCTGTGGCTCTTCCAACAGGCATAACCATCGGCAGGTTGGTCCTGTATATTGGAATGTGAAACGATCTATGCTGACGATGTCTAGTGTAATTGTCAGGAGCATACAAACCAATGCTCTGCATAGTTTGGGGATCATCAATCATACCGCGCAACAATCTAGATAAGAATATTGTAAATAAAATAATATGAATTTGCGGCCCATATACACATGAAATAAAAGGATAAAGCGTATGGGGATCTTATAGATGGATGGATAAATGAAACAAATATATATAGGAGTAAATGCAAGTAAAAAGCAAGCATATAAGTACCAAAAACATAGGAGAACATAGTGTGATAGAAATTCGAAGACGGGAGGAACAATAATGTGAAGTGGAACGGATATAGCAAGAGCATGTAATAATGATAAACGTACAAATACAGACAACTACTTGAGACCGATTCGACAGATACTAGCAATCTTTCAACACACCTCTAAGAACATGGTGAGCGGTATATAGTTATCAGCGGAGGCGTCCAGTGCCTTGGCAATGAATGAGCACTGAATTAATCCGACGCCTTGCCTGCGGCACTGGAGGTTTATTTACTTATTTGTTTTATTTGTTTTCATTTATTGGGTTTCTTACAGCCATATAATTAATCAATCTTTGAAGAAAAGACAATAATTGATGCACAGAGTTTTGGGCCAATTACGCGAAAACACATACATACAATCGATAAAAGAATAATAAAAACATGTCCAATAGTGGGTTGTGTGAGTGTGTATCTGTGTGTTTATTTATTTGTTTATTTATTTTGTTTTGGGAAAAAAATTAAAAGCAAAACGATCTTAAAAATCTTCCACTGAATTTAAAAATTTAATTTAACTTACATTAATAGTTTATTGTGTTATAGCGAATAGTACTCTTCCAGTATTATATTGTTCGAGAATATTCACTGTCTATGTAACATAGTTACTTTGTGGATCAATCTTACTGCCAATAAAAATAATAATAAATGGTTACAAATTATGTTTAAATTCCGCAACGGAGGGAGCTAATACGTCCCTGTGCGCGGAGAGTCGCGGCCAAAAGACAGGATTCATTGGGGACCCACGAGAAAAGATCGCCCAAAATTAATTTAAAATTAGGTATAGTGCCTTTGGATGATTGTTATATCTAGGTATGCAGTGTGCACGTGGTGAATATATGGAAATTGATCCCATGATATAGCGGCCAAGAAACGTTAAATTTCGTATAAAGACGAGTGAAAATACGGGAGAACGGGACATGATAATGGTAGATAATGAAGAGACATCAACTATGATTAGGGGAGTACCCGATAGATTGTAGTTACGGTTGATCAAACGACAATATGGACTGAACTTAGAAATTAAATATTAAAAATTAATTGTCGCGCTTGTGAAGCGAGTTCAATTCGTCCGAAGCCACTGAGTCCGTCCCAAATAGGCACAGGGATGGAGACAGAGACGGCAACAGGAGGTGGGATCAACTGACATATCCGAGTGGAGATATGGTTTTTTTTTGCCAAATTGAATCTTAGGAACAAAGATTTAGGTTTCAAGGAAAGTAGGATATTGAAAATCCTGGAAACACACGACTTAGGACCTTTGGCTGCTAGGGGGGGTTTAAAATGTCAAGACACAGCAGAAATCAGGCAGTTGGTGACGGTCTACGAGAGCGCAAAATCTGCGTCGGTTGTTTTTTTGAGTGATAATTACCGTGAGTGATAATTACCGTCGACTTAGAGTGTCTCAGTGGGTGAAAATTATAGTTTAACTTCAAGTGAAAGTGACATACGGGTAAATATACTCTTCGACATTGCTCACGTTAAAAGAAAAGGGGGGTACGGGTTTGATTTTATTTTATAAAGGGTAATTAATTTGGCATATTAGAACTTCGGAAATTACTGCGCTCTATTAAGTTGATTAGTCCGGCATATATAGAACTGATATTTGCAGATCTCCGGAAACTAGCTGTGCGTTATAAAGATACCTATTTTATGCTAAACACGCGGGAAATTGTTAATAAATCTTGTAAAAATACCTATCTTATGCTAAATACGCGAGGTCCTGTCAAAAGAGTTTTAACTCAGAGTACGGGTTTGATTTTATTTTATAAAGGTAATTAATCTGGCATATCGGAACTTCGGAAATCACTATGTTCTATAAAGTTAATTATTTTTGTCGTCTTACTAGGTTCACAGAATAATATTCGCAGAATTTCAGGAAAAGGTAGAGTTCAAATTTAGTTAAATTTTCGTTTTACTAAGTATAGTATTGGCGGATCTCTGGAAACTAGCTGTGCGTTATAAAGATACCTATTTTACGCTAATCACGCGGGAAGCTGTTAAAAGATAAAGGAGTTGTTACTAACAGATTCGATTTTAAATAAGTCTTATAAAATACCTATCTTTGCTAAATACGCGAGGTCTCATTTTAATTTTTACATTTGTAAGGCATATAATATTTCGTTATATGAAATGTTTCGATTAGACCGGGTTTATTTTAGTTATCGAAAGAATATTTAGTTTATTTTAATAATTTTTTTTTTGTTTATGGTTAATAGTAAGAGTCCGTTAAAATTATAGCGAATAAATTCTGGGATTAAAAATACGTCTAGTGAAAAATATATAGCTGATCTCGCGGGGTATCAGGTTCAGCCCATAATAATCTAGATTTCCATTTCGTTTAAAATTATATAGAGTAATTTCGTGAGAGTCGGGACTTATTTACAATTTTACAGATGTATGAAATTTCATTATTCTAAAAAATTATATAAAATAATCTCGTGGGGGTCGGGGTTTATTTACGGTTTTACAGAAGTACAAGTTTCACTATTTTATAAAGTATATAAAATTGCTTCCGTTCGGCCCGGGTTATCTTATATTATATAGGAAAACATAGGTCCCGCGCTATTAAAACATATAAAAACGTTTCATGTGGCCGGGATTATTACGCGCGTTGGGGAAAGTCTATAAGGTAAAAAAAATATGTTTAATTTGATTCTGGTTATTTTATATTTTATGAAAGATATTTGCCTCGCGGACTTAAACTATGAAAAATGTTTCAATTAGTTCTGGTTATACATTAGGAGTGATGTAAACTTCGCGATTGTATAATTTGGGGTACTTCGTACTGTACGAAGACGTAAATCTCGCGTATAAAAACGTGTATAAAAAAAAAAACGTATATCATGTATTCAAACATATAAAAACTTCTAGTACATTGTTTCGTTAGACCGGGGTTGTATTATACTTATAAAGATGTTATAGGACCTCGTTATATTGAAAATATATAAAAACCGCCTGGGGCCGGGTCTTCTTATTTATAAACTATATAAGATTTCGTTACATTTAGTTATATAAAATGCTATCGTTCAGGAATTCGCGTTTCATTTTAAGCATATATAAATATAGGGTCCCGTTTTAAACAATGTTAGTGTTTCGTTTAGAATTCGCGCCTTCATTTAATAAATATGAAACATGTAGATTCCAATTAGAACTATTTTAAAATGATTCGTTTAGGAATTCGCGTCTTGTATTATTTATTTATTTATTTATTTGTTTACGCCCATTAGGCTTTTACATAAAGAGTATAAAATAAATTTCAAAAAGCACATACATTAAAAGTTTCAGGAATAGCACCAAATCATGAGTATAAAAATTAAAATTGTAGAGTAGGTAACGAGCAGCAATGCGTATAGGCTTTTACATAAAAAAATATATCATAAAATTAAAAAGAACATACATTAAACAATATAAATTACAAGTAGCAAATTATTAAAAGTACCAGGAATAGCACCAAAACATGTGTACAGAAATTAAAAATATAAAGTACAAAGCGGCAATGTGTACGAAAAATATATATTACCCACCATTACATATTAACAGCTGAAGTCAGTAACGAAGCAGTATTGCCTCTTTAAGTGTGAACTTTACTTTCTCCAGACTGTCGACGAAAATGTCAATCATGCAACCATATTCATTACAAGTTCCCAATATTCTGTGTATCACAGAATTTGATTGATAGTTAGTATTGCAATTGTTGCGATGGAATGTGACAATTTGTCGAGTTCTATGTGTGGAAGGGATATTATAATTCGATACATGCCACAAGGTCAGGGCTGTCCAACATATTGTTTACAATTTTGTAAAGAAGAACTATATCATAAATTTTTCTTCTATCATATAATGTGAGTAAATTTAGTCTCTTCAATATGTAATTGTATTCTATGTTTTGTATTGGTATGCTTAACTTGTAGTTAATGTATTTGAGAAATTTGCGTTGGACACGCTCAATACTGTCTATATGCCCATTATAATATGGAGACCAAACTGATGAGCAATATTCTAATTGGCTCCGGACAAGAGACATGTATAACATTTTAATACTTTCAATTGATTGAAATGGGCGTGATGTCCTTAAAATAAATCCCAGCAATTTTAGAGACTTACAAGTTATCGCATTAATATGATTAGTAAAAGTAAGTTTCGAGTCGAATAAGACCCCTAAGTCTCGAATACAGTCAACATTTTCTAGTTTGGTGTTACATAGAGAGTATTCAAAATTTATTTTTGATTTTAATCTAGTAAATGATATAATTTTGCATTTATATAAATTTAAGTACAATTTATTCGTTTCACACCATACTGAAAGAGAATTTAGGTTTTGCTGTAATATGTTGCAGTCATAAATGTTGGTTACTGATTTAAAGATTTTTAGATCGTCTGCAAACAGCAAATATTCAATGTCATTAAATATTGTTGAAATGTCATTCACAAATAATAGAAATAGTATTGGTCCAAGATGCGATCCCTGTGGTACACCACTAGTAGCATGGAAACATTCTGATACATATGAATATATTTTTACCCTTTGCCTTCTTTCACTCAGATAGCTCGTTAACCAAGAAAGTATTTGTCCACCAAATCCTATTTTCCCAATTTGGCAATTAATAAAGCATGTGAGACTTTGTCAAACGCCTTACTGAAGTCCGTGTAAACTGAATCTACTTGAGTTTTATTAACAAAAGATTTAATAATGTAATTTTCATACAAAACTAAATTTGTTAGGGTAGATCTATTTGAGATGAATCCGTGTTGCTACGGAGTTATTGTTTGTTTTAAAACAGGAGATATAGTATCGAGGACTAGTGATCCGAATAACTTAGGTATACAAGATTGTATGCAAATGGGTCTATAATTTTTTACATCATTATTGTCTCCATCTTTGAAGATCGGTGTTAAGAAACTTTCCTTCCATATATGTGGGAATATACCCGCTGATATGGATTTATTAAATATGATTGACAGGGGGAGAGATAGTACATCAACACAATTTTTTATAAATAGTGGAGGAATTCCGTCAGGTCCATGCCCTTTATTTACATCAAGTTTTTTAATCCCACTTATAATACTGGAAGTACTTATTGTGCAATTATTTATATTTAATGTGGTTTCAATGTTTGATGTTGCTGATGTGTGGTCGGTGTTTTTTGGTAACACAGGTACATAGACATTTTTAAAGAATTCCGCAAATAAATTAACAATCCCATCAAAATTATTACAAAATTTACCATTGTAGAACATAACATTAGGATAACTATTTTTATAAACTTTTAGGGATTTTGTATAATTCCAAAAGGTTTTAACATTTACTTTGATGGAAGACTCAACTTCTTTTATATAATTAGAGTAACACCAACTTGTGAAACTTATAATATTCGTGTTGAGCTAAACGTGTGAACATAGAAACACTTCAGTTTTGACCGCTATTTTGTTTACTATGCCTAGGACGTTCTTGCGGTGTATTAGACTTGATGGTAAAATTTAAACCCTTACTCTGTTTAAAATAAACGTAGTGTCTCCGCCTAGATTGGCTTCACGATATACCTTATGAAATTTGTAAGTTCCGCTGTCCCTAAAATTATATAAAATTACCTTCGTTTAGATCGGGTTATATCATATTCCTCGTGGAACGCGTAAACCTCGTTGTCCTGAAACTAAATAAGGATGTTTCATCTAGACCGGGTTCATTTTACATTTTAGGAAGAGTATAAGTCCCGCGTCTTTCACTACATAAAATGGATTTGGTAAGATTGGGGTTGTTTACACTTGTAGAA
>JADDOH010009073.1:0-26595 GCA_016648135.1 Agrypnia vestita | reverse complement strand
TTCTTCATCGATATGCTCATGAATCTTCGTCTTGCAACTTGAATTTTTGAGCGAGCTGCTGACCTTTTCTTTTTGCGATCCTGGGCTTTGTTTAGTATGCCTATCTTGGATCTCATATCAGCAATGATGATGGACCATCCAGAACATCCACTTCCTAAAATATCTCATTTGTAAATTTATATCACATCGAGATAAAATTGAATATCACTATCATGATCACTACATTAAATCTAGTAATTCTAACCTTAAGTTATATTTTTCTGCGTAAATAAAAATGAGCGTTAATTTTCTCGGGTATCCGTTTTAGGTAATTTTCCTTTTATAATATTTTCCGCCTTGTACTGATATTACTGAACTTCAAAAATTAATATCTTGAGTTATGGAATGCTTACGCATGTAAATTAATAGGGACTCAAAATAGGGAACAATATATACAGGATGTCTTTTGCATGAAAGATATTGCTTATTATTGTTCGTATTGTTATTATTTTGGGAATCTCAACAGTATACAATTTATTATAATAATACATAACGTATTGGGTAATTCGTAGACTAATTATAGAGATCCACGGCATATAATGTTAAGTCAAGCAATAAAGAGAACAGCAACTTCAATTTTACTTACTGTAATTGCATAATAATGTCTACAAATAAAAATATATACCTATATAAATAAATAAATAAATTAAGGAAAATAAAAAATAATCTGAAACAAAACTTTAACCCTTTTTACATTAAACAATTATTCTACACATATTTACACTTGGACTTATGACTAACTCAACTTTCACTAACATTCAACTTGATACTTTGTAGATACATAATTACTACCTTATGAAAATAAATATTACTGACGAATTCAAAAACATATTATAATTGTGTTCTATAACGCCACTCTGGGACAGGCGTAGCCTAGTAGAGTGGCATGATCCACAAATTTAACAAAAAAAAGTGTAATTTATCTTATATTTTATTGTTTAATTAGTATTAAGTACCTTTATTTGTAAACAAGGATTTTTGAAATAAATAAATATATAGACTGATATTATATATATATATATATTATTATTAAATAGAGGGATAGGAGTGGGAGTTAGAGGTTAGAGTTATGTATGAATATATAACTATTTTTAACGATGTTTGATATACATACATAAGATAAATCAACATTAGGGACGTTCAGAACTATAATTTACTACTTGACAACTGACATTTCTTGGAAATATATCAAAATGTATTAATTGATATTAATGATTTGCTTTCCTGGTGGACTACTGCAGACATTTGTAATGAATTGTAGAGATTAATTGTCTGTTGTAGCATAAACAGCTCATCAGCTAAATTTGATACATGACGATGGAGGATAATAAAGAAAATTGAGGGTCTCTACGTATACTGTCGAATCTGCAATTTTTTTTCGTTTTCCTATCTGGTTTAAGATTAATATGAAAAATTAAAATCAAAAGCGACGGGAATATTCTTGCAAATAGGAATATATATAAAAATCTCTAAAGTTCGTAAAACCAACGTGTTTCGTATAAAAAGCGGAGCCAGTGCATTTTTATTTTGATGTTTACCAGCGTGACATTAACCATCGATAAAACCGTTAGTGAAAACAGTGTCACAAACGTGTGGGTGATACCAAAAACAACAGGTTAATCGAAGCAACTGATTGCTTTTGAGCCTCTCAAAATTTTAATCACAAGGTTACACAGACAACAACATACAGACAATGATGACAAGAATCGTTTCTCGTAATCTCTGGAACGCTCCACAAGTCTCTCGTAAAATCTCGATAGATCGAGAAAGACATTTATCTACCTATAAATACAAGGGCGTCACGCGATGCGGGGGCAATCATTCGTGATATTAAACCAGCGCGATATTAGCAACACAGCGAATGAAGTGTGACCAGCGATAATAAATAAAGGAAGTACCTGCCGAAAGTGACCGAAGAAATAAAAACAGAGTGAAACAGTGCGCATTAAGAAACAGTTTAATAATAGTGTGTGGAATATTTATTTCAATGAAAATTAGTGTGAATTGGATAATTGTGCGCAAATTAAATTGGTGACTTCTTCGTAAATTAAAAAAGCTTTAAATTGTTTTGGTGTTTTCATTTGCTTCCCACAGTCGTTCTGTGACTGCATATTGAAAAAAATTGTAAATCATTTCCAAAATGAAAGACGAATTTTTTTTTTCAATATTTTGATAAAGCTTTCATTAGCTTAGTAAGAAAGTTAACACAGTAATAGCCCTGTATTGTGAGGCAATCTAAAATTTTATGTTCAGAACGCTCGGTAGGTACCTACTATTCTTCACAAAATATCGCGTTTGGTCGATCGGCATTCAATTTATTAAGCCAAGCTCACAAAATTTTATAGACCAGAATTCATGAAGTAAAGACAGCATAGATTGCAATATAGTATCCGATAAAATATTTAAATTTACGCAAATTTTTAAATTTTTACGAGAAATTTGTCTAGAATCGACAGAGTTAATAGAGTAAAATACTGATTTATCCTTGTGGTGATGTCTCCTTTGTATATATAATAAATAAAACTTAATTGTTTGTCCCGTGATAGTATTTTCTTCTGTTAGGATTCAAGCTAGGGAATGCAATCCCGATCCCGCGAGATCTCGAGGCATTTTACGAGATCAATCCCGAACCGAAAAATCGGACGAGGTTATCGGGATTATCGGGATTGATTAGCATTTTTTATGTTTTGTATTTTTAATTGTATATGTCTGTAGAGCTTTTAGTAAATACTTAAAACTTATGTCACATTCAAATAATGAAAATAGCTTTGAATAATATTTGCTGTATTTTATCAAACTAACATATTAATAAAAACTACTACTAGTTAGTAGTTTTTACTCTACTACATTGACTGATTGATGCTTGGAAAAACGCCTGCAAAAACAAAAAAAAAATGAACATTTTATTAAAATTGTTGATATAAGAATGCAAGGCATTGTCGTTAATTGCTATTCAGCTCTATAAACAAAAAAAAAACACAAAAGTATTCGGGATCCCGATCCGTGGGATCCCGCGGGATTGGAAATTCTAATCTCGAGGGATCCCGAAAGGGTAATCCCGACACGGAATTGCATTCCCTAGTTCAGGCCTATTTTTCTCGTATCATCACTTAACAAATAAATTTATGTTGGGTGAAAAACACTTTGTTACCTCTACGTGATTCAAATAATACTTTTTTATTTTACTTTTTATGTTTCGAGAGTAACAGAATCTCTCATCGACAGGTGAAGTATTAAAGGGGGGTAAGGTTAATTCGGTGAAAAAAGGCATGTTTTCAAGGGGTTTTTTTGGCAATAAAGGTAGTGCTAGTTTGTATACTTAATTTTATTTATACATTATTTTTTTGAATTTTCATTGCAAAATATTTATATTTAAGCGAGTGGCAGTGAATCTCCGGAGGCGCCTCGAAAAAAAGTTGTTTTGCGAATTAATCGAAACAAAATCATCTGAAATAAAAAAATCAAAATGCACTTGTTAAAGGAGATGTACTCGTATTTCGAAGTATCGCCATGAAGATTTTTTTTTTCGATTTTTCAATTTTTGGTAGCACTTGGAAGCCAAAACACCGATTTTTGCTAAAAAAAAATCGGCGGCCAATTTGTCATTGTAAATATTAAAATGTAAATATTAATAATTATTAAAAAAAAAGAAAAAATCTTACGGCGTTACCTGGCGAATTACGTGAAAAAGTACTGTGCAAAATTTCAAAACGATCAGTCCAGTACATTTTGAGTTATGGCGTACACGGTCTTAAAAAATGTAAAGTTTCAGAAAAACGCTTTAAAGTTTTGCCTAATTTAAAATTCAAAATAAAACTCGATGATTATTTTATACTTGCACATTAGTGATGGGTCCGCTCTGTACTCACTACTACAATGTAGTACTACATTATATTGAAGTGCACACTTCGCACGTTTTGAAGTGTAGTGCACACTACAAACTACAAACACCAAAGTTATTGAAAGTATAAACTTCAAATAGTACACTTCATTTCAAAGCGAACACTACATACACTTCAAAGTTATCGAAAGTATGAGAAACATTCTTTAAATAGTGTATTTTTTGGAAAGTTGATGTAGATATATGAAGGAATCTCTGGAAACTGTAACAAACCCCCCCACATGGTTTAAAAATTTTTTGGGTTTATTTTTAGTCCGCCAAAAAAATATTTACTTCACTAGTACTACAATTTTGTAGTACAATTACTTCACTTCATTTCGTAGTACTACAATTACTGTACTTCGTGTATTTTTACTACAATTGTAGTGTACACTTTGTAGTCTTCAAACTGGTGAACGTGTGTGTGTTGTAGTCTTCATTTTGAAATGTAGTTTTTCCCTTCGCTATTGCACATAGTTTAACTTTAAAATAGCTTTCATCAAGAAGATCTAGAGCATCTTTTTGTCTCAAAACTCTTCAAATACAAGAGGACATCCGGTAATCATCAGGTAAGCGCTTCCATCATATGCCCGAGCAGGTATAGAAAATCAGTCTGAGCATAACTTCGTCAATTTGCAAATGTTCATAACTTCGTCAATTTGCTCCGATTGACTTGAAAATTTGGCAAAATATTTTGACGATGTTATATATTTATTTAAATAATTAAAAAAAAATAATACCTTACCCCCCCCCTTAAACTAATGAGTAGTTAAGTACTTCACTACTACACTTTTCTTCAATTTTACTGCTAAATCTAACAATAATATTTGTAAAATTGTCTCTAGAAATATTAAATATACCATCCTGTAAACGTTATTTATTAAGTAACCTCAAATTCGCTAACCTGCGTAAGAATTTCATCAGTTCTTTTGAAATTTCAGGAATATTTTCCAGATTTAAGGAGAACCATGTGGTTACAAGGTCTCATATCTCAGTATTGTTAAATATTTTAACAAAGTGAAACGTGAAAGCTATCCAACGTCACGTGAAATTCTTTAAAAAAGTTCTCGTGTTTTCACGACCGTTAAAAATCATGTGGTTTTGAAGTTACACTTCTTAAGGCGTGTTAGAGTAAAATTTTGGGAGACAATAAAATGTGTACTCATCGTGCAACATCAACATGAATATTTTTTTACACCACAGAGTGTGACATTTAACCAATAAGAATTCTTATATGTGACGACATCAAGTTATTTGAAAATAGTGTTATGAATATTGCATATGCAATGGGCGCTGTTATTATTTTGTTTTTCATAATATGAATGTGATTCTTACATTATTAATTATACACTAAATTATTAATTATTAATTAATTATTATTAATTATTAATTAAAACAAAACTCCCATAATCAAAATGGATGATTTAACTTGATGTAAAATATCCAAATATGTATAGTTCAAAGCGATCAGGAATATTGAACGCAAAATGAGCATCTAAGCAAAAGAGGCTTTAATAAAGCTTAATTTTAATTTATACTACATCATCCAAACAACCTTAAATAACAAAACATGTCAACTTACTTCGTCCTTTCTCCAAGGATAATATTGTTATAGTTGGCGTAAACATATAAGATTTTTTATACAGGTAGGCATGTTAACTTTAATTTAGAAAGACTAACAGAATATAACTCTGTATTCCATCAACCGCGTTCCCTGAATTATTCAGTGAAAAGTAAATATTTGAAAACATCCCTTTTTGGGTGCGGCTTGTTAACACGCCGACACTTAACGCCTGTGGTGTGAGGTGAGAATTGATGGAAACTTGTAGGCTCTAAAATTTTAAAGTTACGCCTTTTTATTACTTTTAAGCAAAAAAATAAGTTCCTAATGTAATCTACATAGCCGTAATTCATTAACGACTTTTTATTTTTGTATTTCAACTTAACATCTTACTAATTTTTATAATCTTTGCCTATAAAACTCAATGTCTGTCTATCTTCTGTCTGTCTGTCTGTTCAATTTATGCAAATCCACACCGTTTGTCCGATTCGATTCAAATTTTGCATAATTATGCTTTAGGACCCGGCGGGTAATATGGGCACTATTTCTCCAGTATTTTTTTTACCCCTTTCCCTCCTCTTGACATATTTTCGATGCAAATCTGTACCGTTTGACCGATCGGACTCAAAATTTGGAAACTTATTCTTTAGGACTCAGCGGGGAACAAAGGCGATATTTCCAACTTATGCTTTTACCTCTTTCCCTCCCCTGACATATTTTCGATGTAAATCTGTACCGTTTGACGGATCGGACTCAAAATTTGGAAACTTATTCTTTAGGAACCGGTGGGTAACATATTTGACATTACCCCCTATTCTTTCAACCCTTCCCCTCCGCTGATCTATTTTCGAAATCAAATCTGTGCAGATTGACCACAAATTTATTTTAAACATAATCTTTAAGCCGTGCAACGCCGGGTATGAACAGCTAGTGGAAATACATTTTCATTTTATTTATTAACTAAAATCATACTCATTTTGAAAATTGAATAATATTTTCATTTTATTATTTAAATAACTGTACCGCGGCTTCTTACGCGTAGATTTTAAGTCATTTTTAGTCATATTTTATCAATCTTCAGTCTCAATCTTGTTGACTTGTCTAAGAGGAGATTGTGCCTGTTACAGAGGTCATTTCGCTACACGTCTTGCCCAATGCAGTATCATTGCTTATTCTTGGAAACTCTGTACATGTATATGTATATGTATACTCTGTATATATACCTCCAAAGGTAGAACAGCAACTGAAAACTTACTTACTGTAATTGCATAACAATGTCTATAAATAAAAATATATACCTATATAAATAAATAAATTAATTAAGGAAAATAAATAAAAAATTTTAACTAAACTTTAACTCTTTTTACATTAAACAATTATTCTACACATATTTTTTTTTTTTTTTTTTTTTTTTTTTTTTTTTTTTTTTTAATATTTACATTTGGACTTATGACTCACTCAACTTACCACTAACACTGCACTTGATACTTTGTAGATACATCATTCCTATCTTATGAAAATAAATATTACTGACGAATTTAAAAAATATTATAATTGTGTTCTATAACGCCACTCTGGGACAGGCGTAGCCTAGTAGAGTGGCATAATCCACAAATTTAACAACAACAAAAAAATGTGTAATTTATCTTATATTGTTATTATTAAATTAGTATTAAATACCTTTATTTGTAAACAAGGATTTTTTTGAAATAAATAAAATAAATAAATAAATATGTAAAAAAACTTTCATCCCGGTCGTCCGATAAATGCTTAACAAATAAATAGCGGTGACGTGTATGTGTGTAATAATGTACGTAACTCTGTCAGAGAGGCCATATATTATGTAAATCCAAATTCGTGCCGGAATCGAGCCGCCGAAGCCTACAGCTGCTGCAATGCCAGGATTTATTTGCCCCACGAGCACTTGCTCGGCACGCCCCCTCGTATTTTTACAAGGGTCACAATTTTAAACTATGTTGAAAACCCCCACCAACTTATCTCCAGAATGACCGCATGCATACTTTACAAGATGTTGATTAAGCCTGTACACCTAAGCTTTTGAATCTTGGAGGATAAAAATACAAGAAGGAGATTTGATGACTTACTTGTGTTTTTGTAGCATAAATTACTCCGAATTTTCTCATCATATTTTGAAAATGGATTACTCTTTGGTTATACAGGGTAATTTGTAAAACATTAATAACCTCGCAGGACTATACTCCTGCCTTGATTATGAGTCGAAAATGTTCAAGCTATTATGACCTAATATCAATAGTTTAGGAGATATGTGACATAATATTGCATTTTTTTTTCAATATTTCTGACTTATTTTTTGAAAAACGTTGGACTATCACTACAGTAACGCATATCGATTACGAAAAATTCATTCGTTTCAATACAAGTTAAATAAAATGATAAAAACCCTGAAAAAATTCCAATTGGTACGTTTTCCAATTGGAATTCAAAGGTTTTTTTTTTTTTAATTTGTGTTAAAGGAAATGAATTTTTAATATTCAATATGAGTTACTGTGATGATACTCCAACGTTTTACAAAAAATAAGTCAGAAATATTGAAAAAAAATGCAAATTTTGATGTCGCATATCTCCTTAACTATTGATATTAGGTCATAATAGCTTGAACATTTTCGACTCATAATCAAGGCAGGAATATAGTCCTGCGAGGTTATTAATGTTTTACAAATAATCCTGTATAATTATTTTTTTACAAATTATACAGGATAAGAGTTGGATCAATTATACATTTTAGAAATAAGAAAAAGTGTTAATAGTAAATTGAATATTATAAATTACCAGGTCCTTTCAACAAATAGTCATCACTTTAATATTACTACTTAATTTTTTATTCATCTCCCATATATTTATTTTTATTTTGTTTCTGTTCATACTTCGATTTTTTTTATTATAAATTTTATCTAGATAAAGGGACCATTGGTCCTGAAATATAATATCAGTATTTTCAACAAATTAGTAGTGCAAATAAAATATAATCCTATTAATTATCACAAAGCCATTTTGCCCATATTGAAGAAAAAAAACTTTTACTAATTTAACTTGAATTAAAGTAGTTGACTAAACATTATACTTTAAATGGCAAAAAAATAAAATTAAACTATTAATGAATTAAAAATCGACGATAAAGACTTTTTTCTTTTAAACAAGAAAAATCCTTTGTGAAATCTATATATTTTTTAAAACTACTGTAACGGTAATGCTCTAAAAATACATAAAAAATATTAACGATAGTATTTATCAAATAAGAAATGTACAATATCTACACAAAGTAGTAACCCGCCAGTTAATAATTATAAATAAACTTATCTTAATCACTTGATAAAAACATTTCTGTCGCAAGTGTTATTTAACCAGTTACTTTCTCTGCGGTACAGTTAACCGCTGCGATCATGCTTACATTGCGTTACGTTTTGAAGATAAACTTTAATACAATCAAATACAACACTTTATTAGATCCAACCAGCAGAACTGTGAAACGTAAAGTGTAGAGTTTATTTTAATTGCGTCTTTCATTTATTACTCCCTTTCTTTTAACTCGTGGCGTATTTTTGCTTGATTGACGAAAAAACTTTGGAACGATTTTTAATCCTTTTTTCGTGATCCAATCAAGCTGAAACTTTGCAAGCAGACTCGTGGCGACGATAAAAACGATTTGTAAAATTTTAGTTAAAAAAAATAAATAATTATGGTATAATTTTGAATTTTTAGAAATTTTAATGGTTTTTTTTTAAATTGGAAACCATAATAATGTTTGATTATTACCAGCAGCGGCCTGACGACGCACGGAATATTTAAAATTTGAATTACTTCGTCGTTATATGTAATAGGTACTTCACTACGAATTTCGATAATTTATGATAATTGGTTTACAGATGACAGTTAAATAGGGTTTTTTGGGAAGAAATCAAATAACAATTTATTTCTTTTAGATTTCTGCTTAGTTTTGAAGAATTCTACATTACTCAAATCTGATTCTGACTATATTAAATCATTTGGCGCTGAAAATTCATATGGTAGGATATTATTGATAATTGAATCTATCATCTTCTTGAGTTTTAGAATTTAATCTTCAAAGCATGAAGTGTCTTATCAAAGCTCAAAACATCAAAACAGAAATATATTAAATTCCTGTAAGTTAAGTGTTATGTTATGTGTTTTAATTCGTCTTTAATTGTCGTTATATTTTACAAAGAAAGGGAGTATAATAAAAACTTGTTTTTTATGGATTTGTTTTTTTTTATGTTGGTTTAGTTTAATAAAAAAAAAGTATCATAGTGTACCTTCTGCTGTGCCTGTGGTTTTTCTGCCAAGTGATTGATGTCCGCGAAAGTTCTACAAACGACAAATGAACGAAATAAAGAAAAAGATAGAAAAAGTTATTCAATTTGAGAAAAGGCAACTGAAGACACGAAGTTTTACCGATTTTTTGAACTTTGTACATGTTTTCTAGATAAATCACTGGACTACCTAAACTTTCATACCTGGGTGGTAGACATCGATAGAAGTTAATCCGAGAACTCTTATCCCGCAAAGGTTTTTCCGAAACTATTTAAAAAAAATTGTTTTGTATAACTCATGCGAAAAGTACATTTCCACCATAATGAAAAGTTTTAGTTTTAGTTTCTCTCATTAACATTACTATTCACTTCACATAAAAGAAGAAGACAGATAATAATAAAATGAGATTGTCATACTTAATTCATGCATTTCATCATGTCATACTTCATTCATGCATAAAAAACATGAAACCTCTACAACAACATCGGTTAAAAATATATTATTATATTATATATACTATGTAAACGTACATTGCAATACTACGAATTTTGTGGACAAAATAACTCATTGCAATAACAAATTGCAATCTTCTTCTTCTTCTTCCCTTTTCCTTATGGGTCGGGGTCCCTGCATCTCATAGAAGGTTCCTATCTTGGGCTTCGCTTTCCACGTCAGCCCAATTTAGTTGCAATCTCGCTACGCAGCGGTCCGCCAACTTTTTCCGCCAGCTCCTCCTAGGACGGCCCCTCGGTCTTTTGCCTTCTTGTCTTACCTGCAATATCCGCTTTTACACTCTATCTGCCGGCATCTGCAAGATATGTCCCAGCCACCGTAACTGTGATTTCTTGATAAAGGGTTCTACTTCGATCAAACTTATATAATGATAAAATATCTCTACATAAATCAAAATTTATCATAGATCTCACAGAGACAAGGCTATTTATAAGAAAAGTAGGATTTTCACACATATTCATCTTCTTCTTCGTAACTTAACTAACAGTGATTCTGCCGCCAGGCTAAATTTGCAACAAGTATCCGAGTAACTTAATTATCTACTTTATCTATGTCATAGTTAAGATAAAGATAAATTAACCAAATATATGATTTACGCATTATTTTTTTGCTGTCGTACCTACTGGAGCGGTGAAATACCTACCTAAATAATTAAAAATGGCAAAATTATTTCTCTGCCTATATATATGCTTCCTGCCTAATTAACTTTGAGACGCGGAGCGCATAATAATATGAAGTAATATCGTACAAGAGCAAATCCCAAAAGGCACCTGAAACGTAACAAAACATTTTTCTGGTAAAACAATCTAGAAGGATAACATATGTTTGGAAAAGCTGTACACTACCTCTATATAACATACATATTCAGGCGAGGGTGTCTGCGTTGTAGCCGAATGATAGTACATTTTTCGTATGAATATGTAAAAAAAAATTACCTGTTCTTCCATTATATCGCAGAATTTTTTTGTGTATTTTTTATTAATAATGATAATTAATAATTTTAAAAGCGGAATTTCATTTTAAAAAATTACCTCAAGAGTGCTTTACACAAAAAATTATAGTTCTACTTAACGTATTAAAATTTATGTAATTGCTGGTTTATGGAAAATATTTTTCAGACTTTTCTTAACAATGTTCCTATTCCGTAATTAAGAGAGCAAATAGTTTCACTCCTTTAGGCCTGCCACCACTAATGCCTGTTCACTAATCTTGGTCTTCAGACAAGGCTTGATAGGTTCTATGACCCTTCCTGTAGCTGAAGTAGAGGCCAACCTCAGACCTTGGGTCTTCCGCTTAATGCTGAACTCTTGAAGTTCATAGGCGCTATGTTATATTTGTGGCTTAGTACATCAACCAAGGATATAAGTAAATTTGTTCGATACTGTTAACACGATACTATTATACACTCTTATATCATGAACTAGTATATATATAGTATAACGAAATAAATAAAAAAATAAAAAAATACGAATAAAAATGTAATTACACTCTTTTAGGGCAACGAAGCCAATGTAATTCATACAAAAGGGGATGTTCTCTTCGAGTTATCGATATCGTTCTAAGTTAGTTATAAACTGTTTATTTTTGTGGGCGAAATTCCTCAAAAACAAAATTTGTAGTATTATTTACAAAATATTCGCTGAAAAGTATTTCAAAACTAACAGATTATTTCATTAATCGGAAATTTAGTCCGTCAAATTTATTAAATCTAGAATTTACTATAAATAATGGTATAAATTACTCGCAAATTAATGGTTCGTGATAGCGCGGCGTTGCTCTGAATTCAGATTTCGTTATAATCTAGATAAAACTATCATCGTAACTAAATTTTGATGCAGCTATATTTTTTTAGACTCCTAGAGTGCAACTGAGTAAAATTTGAGAGGCGCCTTATTTTGCGCAGGCCACAAAGAGTAACAGAATGCAATTGAGTAAAATCTGGAATGTTTGGCACATTGGAACGAGAGACGGAGATGTTTTCTATATTTTGAGTATTTTTCCAACGAGTAAATATGTTAAATTTTGCTAAGATCGGTAAAAGAATATGAAATCGTACAGAAAGTAGACAAATATATAAAAATATATGAAAATCATTAACCAGCTCGCATAGAATAAGTCTGCTGATAGAAAATTCTTAGAAAGTCTCTTCCAGCGTGATAATTTAAATGCCTACGGAGTTTAATTAGGAAATTTTCAATTTTCATTCTAATAGCGTACACTGGTTTACTTCGTGGAAAATTCAACTAATTGCCCCAGTGAAATAGAATAATATTATTTAAAACTTTTCATTATGGTGGTAAAACAATTTACATTTGAGGAGATAATAAAAGGAGTAATACGATTAACATTTGAGGAAATCAAGAGCTAAAAATGCCCTTTTATGTATGACAAAAATACAGGTGATGTGTTTGAATATGATTATCTGCTGATTTTTAAGGGGTTATGTACAGTTAGAATTTTCAAAAAATCGAATTTTTTTAAATTTAAATTTCGTAATGTACACATATTTAAGTAAACACACAGAAAATTTCAAGTCAATCCGGCGATTATTTTCAAAGTTACGTGCATATTTGTAATCACGTGGCGAGGCCGGAGCGCCAGCGCTCACCTAGAAAGCAGTCCCTTTTATTTTTACCTACCTATTGTAAACGCTGTACCTTTTATTTACCTGTTCATTGTAAATGTTGCCTTCTAATCTATTCAGATAAATAAAGTGAAAGTATGGCCCTGGAATAGACGACTCGATGTAAGTTGAAAAATTGTTTTTTACTCTATTGACACTTTGTGGCCGTTTTTCTCAAAACTGTCTCTTTAACATCGGTGACAAAGATTTCTCGGAAACGGCTCAACCGATCAGTATCAAATTTTAACACAAGCTTCTTAAGTATATTTTTTAGTAATTAATCGAAGGTTTTTTCTCGCCGATAAATATTATTTTTTTTATAAACAATTTAAGGCCAAAATTTTGGTCAAATATAGATTATTTTTTTTGAGAAGTAGCCAAAAAAAATCATTTTGCTTATTCCTTTGATCAATTACTAGATAATACATTACTTTGACGAAATCCGTTTGGTTTTTTCATTTTAGATGATCCAGTTAAGATATATCGTTGTCACCGCAAGATACCCTTTTTGAGAGAAGCTCCTGGAGATCAGCTATAGCAGCTTATAAAATTATTATTTTACAAATAAAAAAATGTTAAAATATAGTTAAAAGTAGCCTTGATATGTATACAAATTTTCACATTTATTAATTTAAAAGTCTTCTCAGAAAAAAATCGCTTTTTTTGGGCCTCCTGACTATATCTAACCCCTTAAAGAATATTTCTGGGTTTAGAAGCACCTTATCAAAAGTGTGGTGAGGCGGACTCCTGGAGGCCTCTAGTGACGCTCCAACGAAGCTGAACATCTCATCCACCTCATGCTTGGATCATCATTGTTAATATTTATAGACTTAGCAAAACAATGCTATCCCACCCTCACAAACATATTTTTAACTAAATCTGAAACCCTCGTAACGCCGGGTACGGACTGTTAGTGATTTAAATAATGTTGAAATGATTCAGAATAAAGGGTGCCCGAAGGTTAAAAGCTGACGACATATTCAATATAGTGCTATATAATTATGTACTTTACAATTTTATCACACATTTCTTCCTAAGGTCAAACGCTCTAGTTTATCCCCATCCTTTTCATCGATCCTCCCCTAATACACACCTTTTTCACGACGTGATTCTATTATCCACCTTAAACCTTTCCGTTCGAATCTATCGGCCTTTGATAGATAATCTATCGCAAAGATTGTCAATCCCTCAGCCAGTGCCAACAACAGAACATCTTCTCATTAATCAATATTAATATTGTGAAGATTCCTCACGATAAAGATACTTTTTTCTGGAAGCGTTTTAATACAAAGGCTGCCAAAAAATGTAAACTCTCTTCAACAGCTATATTTTAAGACTTTTAGAAAGAGGTAGAAATAAGACTATTCATGTTGATTATTAGGGTTTTATTCTCATTAGCAAAAATGTTAAATGATATTTTTTAAATGTCGTAGTTCCAAATATCTGCAATGACTATACCCTGTTAATTATTTGTATTGTCCGGGAACGTTGCTGTAGAAGGCAAATCAAAAAAGTGGAAATTAAAAAACGATTTATTTATTACTTTAATAAATTCATAGTCACTGGACAAGAATTTAATTTTAAACAATTTTTTAATTATTCGTCTATGGAAAACTTCATTACCGCTTGTTAGAATATACCTACACAGGTTCGCACAGAATTCACGTAAGACGTACGTAAACGGTTGCACTTATTTTCAATGCCAGTAAGGTACTTCGTTTAATTTATAGATGGTATCTATCAAACACTTACCCTGTTTTCGCTATCGATGGTTAATGTCACGCCGGTAAACCTCAAAATAAACGAAATCCACTTTGGCACTCGCTATGCCTTTTATACAAATCACGTTGGTTTTCGAACTTCCGAGGTTGTTATATACTTTCAGACTATTCCTGACGTTATCCGAATGTAATAGATAATACGTATTTTGGGGTGTCCCAGAATATTATGGAATGTTCGATCGTATTGTTTTCCTCGAGAGGGTCTGATAGTGCGTAATTATTTGGTTACAGTGTATAACTCAACACAAGACAATAATAAAAAATTAGAACTAAAAAAAACAAAGAAAACACATGTTTTTAAAATTTACCTGTTTCAAAAAATTCGTTTACGATTTTCGAAAATTTAAATGAAACTCTTTTCCGAAGAATCAACGAGAAATTCTCTAAACTAAAACATGTTCATTGGAGCGAAAATGCTCATTGACTATGCATCGATCTAAATCCGCTACTTGTTCTTTTACTGCCTCTGTATCTCTGTACCAGGCACTTAAAATAGAACAAAAATACATTTTCCAACTGTGAAGGATAGAGCCGAACTTCCGTGTCCTTTTTGTTAAAAAATAAAGTCTCAAAAAATGGTGCATCTCCCATGTATATTCGCTATCCTTTTGCAGTTACCTAAGGATACTTGAATATGCACGAGAATAATGAATTTAGATGTATGGAAGTAAAATACTTGGTTTAATTCACTTGAAATGCTTTTTGCCTTACGAGGGTAGTATCAGTCTAACAATTTATGCAACTCAACAACCTGTTTTATATCAGTGTTAATGTAGTACTTCTTATAATCTTGTAGTATTTGCTAATTAAAAATGTGGATAATTAAGTAATACAACTTTTAATAAAAAATACAATAAGCATGTTTTATTTACTGTTACAAGAGAACACGAAGCACAGATAATCTTAGAGAAAACAAAGTGTGTCGGAGCGAGAGCGTTGCACTGATGCTGCCTGATATTTATTATTGCAAGGTATATCTCTCTCCTTCACTCACAAATAATATTTGCCATTACATAGTTACTTTATGAAACAAACTATAAATTTAAATATAATGCTACTATTATACTTTTTTATTTTAGATTGGCGTGTCTTTTTCATATATTCTCATCCACCTCCAACTTGCAATTGTACCTGGAAATAAAATTTTATGTATACACTAGCTGTAACCTGTTAAAAATGACGGTACTTTTACTTGTTGGTTCCTAAGGAATAATTATTTATTTATTTTATTTCAGGACAAAAATTTCGTAAAATAAAAATCATAAAAATTTTTCGAAAAAAAATTTTTTTTTTACGAAATTTTAAAATCTTTTTTAATTTCATGTTGTATAGTTTTTCAATTAAAAGATTTTATTTCTGAACTATTAATGTAATAAAGTTTGTCATTACAAAAGGTATTTTTATAGGTATTTTAGGTAGAAATTTTAGGTATTTTAGGTAGAAAATTTTGCATTATCGGTGGTGCTTGATCACGATAAATAATCTGCAGAGTTTTTGTCACTTTTGTTATGCTCAATTGTAAAATTAAATACTGAAAAACGTAGCGTAGATTGTTTTAGTTTTCTGTTGGTGTTTTGTAGCCATTTTTGATATTGCTTTGTAGGAACAAGAAATTTTTACTAAGGCTGCATTATCAGTTTCCAGCTCAAAATTTTAATTATTTAATTTAATTAATTGTGTAATTTTAAAATTAAGGAACACCAAAAATAACCGCCAAAACTCTTTGTCAAGTGAACTATATTTTTGTTCCTTAACTCATACAACCTGCAAAGCCACGAGTCTGTTAGCACCATCAAAACTTATGTTAGTAATTACAGCACCCAGTCCAAAAGCTGACGTATCGCAGGTAAGAATAAAAGGAAAAACAGGATTAGAATGAGTTATATTTTGAGCAGAATTAATTTTATTTTTTACCTAGTTAAACGCTTTTTTACAATTTTCCGACCATACAAATCTTCCTTTCTTCATCACTTATACAAAGGATGTAGAATAGAAGCTAGATCTTTTAAAAATTAAGCATAATTATTTATTTTTCCTAAGAAAGATATCAACATTGTAATAATGTATGTTATAGATATCTCACAGAGACGAAACTGTATTAATTATGGAAAAGTAGGTATAGAAGTCATTTGGGTGTACATAGGACTTATGACCTATCTTTTTATGGTTGGCTTAAGTGATCACTTTACACAATTGTAACATTCGCCATTTCCACCCATGATAGAATATACCATGCTTATTCATTTTTTGGAAGTTGTATATATGTTCAAATTGCGTGGAAAGCTTTCATATATGAGTTGTAAGCGCCTTTCCATGCGGCCTGTACAAAGCCATTTTCATTCCCCTAAATGCCCACAGATGTCGCTAATGAGAAAATCTACATTGATTTTTTATGGAATTTTGAGAGCAATATACTTTATTGTGTGTGATATCTATAATATACATTAATTGATTAATAATGTCTCTGTGACATAAATCCAGCACTGTTCTGAAAGATTTGAACAAACTCAAAATATTCTGAACATTGTAATATATCAAGGAGGAGGTAATTTCATATTTTCATATTTTTATAAGGTAAATAGTCAAATACACCTTTATCATATTTTTACATGAAAAAGAAAGACAGTAATGAAGAATTTTAGAGTTTTTTATAAATTTTATACATAAAAGTGATTAAGAGTGACAATTCGTTTCAAAACTAATAATATTTTAATTTTATTCTAATGGCATACAGTATTTAGAGCATTATAATTTACGAAAACGGAGAATAAAGAAATACAATCTTGAGACATTGCCTAAATGATCTAGGTACTAATGAATAATATTCTTATCGACGAATTTTAAATACAGTTTAGTATTTTCAACTGATTTTAGAGCCAGAATGGAGATATCAAAATGAATATGTTTTTGATAAAATGATTCTCAAATATACAAATAAGATTTCTAAATGAATTTGACACGGGTAAAGGTCGTCCTCCTGATGACGTTGGATAAGTATCCAACGAAACTTCTCGGTAATGCATACGGTGCGTATAAAATATCCGAAGTTACAGTTAAATATGTCTAACGACCGTAATAACAACCTTGACTCTTTGAGAATTTGACACGCTTTGCTAGATACTCATATTTAAACATATGGATCTGTATTATCTTGTGAATAGTGGCGCTTTTATTTCTCATCCCCTAAATTGATAAAACTATATTTTTTAATACATTTACATTGATTAAATAACAAGTTGTAGACTAAATTGTAAAACTAATAAAGTAGTAGAATCGAAAACAAGTTTTTTATGTATGATTAGGTGATTATGGAGTTCTACAAACTTAAATATGTATACTGAGGCCATTTTACTAGGTTAAAATTATGTTCTTATGATTTTATATTAATGTACGTCTGCTGTATCCTATATTTCTTGTCTATAATATAACTCGTCATCTATAATTAATTAAATGAAATACTGTAATTATTTCGTGCTATCCTGAAAGCAATTTTTATCTGAAAATATCACAAATTGAATATCACTGCTCTATCAGCAAGGTTAGGTTGCGTAACTTGGATAATAAACCAAAGACTCCCTACAATCCGTCTAGGAGCTCATCAAGATAAAAAACTTTTAACCAGACTGAAATTATTTTCCCGGATTATTTTTATTTAAGGGATGAAGTGGATGAAGAGACGGTGTTTATTAAAGATTAGTTAGTCTAGGGAATATTTGTAAAGTGACTAGAGAAAACAGGTTTCTTAATGAATACAGTTTATTTTATTTTTACACTTGAAATTGATTATGATATTCAGTAAATATGAGCGTTAAAATATTAACTAAAACAGTATCATATTTTTGTCAAATAATATGGCGTGAAATTTATTCGGTGAGTCACACACTGGAAATAATAAAAATATTTCTACAACCGCTTTACACATTGTAATAATAGCCGTTTGGTAGTTTTGATCAAATAACATGTATAGATATGTTAAGATTAATACACAAATTGATATAATGTGACTAAAAGTTACTACAAATCTTCGTGTTAACCGTTTGACCGATGTGACTAATTTTTTTGACTTTGCAAAACAATGAAACCTTTGTGTGTGCCCATAAACTTATTTTTAGCTATATCCTAAACTCGAGCAAAACCGGGTGGTGCTGGTGTGTAATAAAAACATATATATAATATATAATATTAAAGAAAACCATACATTCACAAGAATAATTAATCTCTTTTTTAAATGGCATGTCCAGAATATATCGGAAAAAATGATTCGTAGGAAGTTCCTTTTCTGCCTACTGGGACGGAAAAGAATATAGTTTTCTTAGCTTCGGAGAAGAGATAAAAAAAGATCTCTTAATCTTAGTTTCGAATTTATCAGTAGATACTGTGATATATTCCTACTTGATAAGAATATTCTCGTATTTTTACAGCCATTCAGAATCATTTCACTTTTCGGGCTAGTCTGCCGTGAGTCCCCCCCCCCCCAACGGACAATGCAATACATTGACATCGGTACGGTACTGCTGCGTAACACACGCATAGCACGTATCTTTATATTGCCAGCCATTGCCAGCAATTAACATTGATATTTTCAGTCAATACTTAACATAATTAACAACAACACTTAACAGCCTGGCTAAACCCTGTTGATGAACCCTGCAATGAAATCCAAAATCAAAGGCGCTCTGTAGAATAATCGAGACAACTCTACACATATTTAGTAGTATTTTGTTTCGAGCTAAGATATTTTTTAGTCATAAAATATATCATTTTCTTACAGTTTTTCTGAAATCTACTGACAATAAATAATTCAAAAAATATATTCCTCTATTCATTTAAAAATAATTAATTCAGTGGTGTTTCAAATATAAAATGATCCACAGCGTTTGATTTTAAAATGTTTGGATTGCTTAGTAAACGATTGAATTCATCACGCTTTTAAAACTCTGAGATATAGAATGCTGATATCTGAAATGCATGAAGGCTGAATGTAGCCCGTACCCTGGGATGGAGGGTGTGTAGGGTGTAGGGTGTTTGGGGGTGGAAAATATTTCAGATACCGTGTTGGTAATTGCCTGCACGAATAAACCATATTAGAAATGTTTTAAAAATTAAAAATCTTTTGTTTGATAAACCAAAACAAAAACTCACAAGGGTTTTAGGTATTCATTTTTATTTAAAAGTATAATTAAAAGTTTCTTGCAGACCATTCAATTCTTTTACTCATTTGTGTTATCAAGAAACTTTCCAGTAAATAAATATAAAAAAAGTATTTTAGAATTTTCATCTGACTATACTCATATATAAACACAAAACCTGGCAAATATAAGGTTCTGAGGGTACCTACATAACGAGTCGGTGAGTGCAGCGAGGGATTGATTTTTATCTTGTTTTCAAGGCTTCTAAAAGTTTTTTTTCTTACTTACAAAGTGCTGACTGTTTGTATGTACATGTTATGATTAAATATAAACGTAGAATATTCATTTATATACTTACTCAACGTAAATTTTTAAAGATTTATTTTAAATTTAGACATTTTTCATTTCTTTCTTACTTCCTCTCGCCTTTCTAAATACATATATTGTTATTGAACTGTGTTTAGAAAGTACACATACATAAAATAATAAGTCCATTAAGAAGTTTTGAAATAAATATTCATAAGAGCATATTTTTGCATCTACATGTAAGTATGTATTTACATATTTGAACGAGATTTCACACTTTTTATATGAAAGGTGACAAGAAAAAATAATTTGAAGCCTGTAAGTGCTTGTGTATCATATATATTCTTAAAAATTAAATTGCCAAATATTTTATTCCAACATTTATATTTTTATTCAAAGCGGAATCAGATTCAATATACTTACATAAAAAACTTCAGATATGTTCGATATAATTTTTAAAATTTTGTCACTATATATTTAAGGAACTAGCCTACACGCGCGGCTTTGCATGCGTAGATTTTTAGTAAATTTTAGTCATAATTTATCAATTTATGTATTAACCTTAACATGTAGCTGTATGTTGTTGTGGATTTTTTATAGACATTTTTGAGTTCTACTATTTCTCTACGGAAAATATTTAAATATCTCTTTCCTTTAAGGCAGCATTCGTAAAAAAACGCATCGTTCGATTTTTCGTCGACTTTAGTTGTAAAATAGGCCACTACAAAAATCTTTTTTGTTTTAACGGGATAATATATAGCCAGTGTCCACCCTGAAAGCCCATTTTAAACATTAGTGAAAGAATTTTTGAAATGGGATAGTTTCGGAGTTTACCTGCTCCATCAAAACTTAAAAACTTTGCTTCTTTATACAGGGTGTACCAGAGCTAGCAGCAGAAACTTAGCCGGTATATTCCTGACTATGTCATGAGTCTAAAATGTTCAAGCAACCACGACCTAATATCAATAGTTATGGAGATATGTAATATCAAAGTTTGCATTTTTTTTCAATATTTCTGACTTATTTTTTGCAAAAAGTTTAACTATCATTACAGTAACTTACATTGATTATGAAAAATTCATTTGCTTCAATACAACTTAAATAAAATGATAAAAACCTTGTAAAAATTAATTTTTTCAATTTTTGCAAGGTTTTTATCATTTTATTCGATTTGTATTAAAGGGAATGAATTTTTCATAATCGACATAAGATACTGTAATGATAGTTCAACTTTTTGCAAAAAATAAGTAAGAAATATTGAAAAAATGCAAACTTTGATATTGTATATATCCATAACTGTTGTTTGAACATTTTAAACTCATAACATAGTCAGGAATCTATCTGCCAAGTTTCTGCTGCTAGATCTGGTATACCCTGTATATTAGTATAGGTTTTATTAAAGCTAAAAATGTAGCGGGAGATTTATTGGGCTCCTGGATAGAAGCATTCTTCTATAAACTCTTTAAAAAAACTCGTAAAATAAATCCCTTGCAAGCGCTGCGCTAGGATGCAACATGTTCTTATTTTCAAAATAAATACATTCACTGCAGACTTCGCTGCACAAACTTCGTAATTCTAAATGACTTTAAGTGTTCGTAAGTCTCGGTCTATTTGTTAACACGATACCTTCATGCTAGGTTTAAGTTTACCAGGGGTTGGAAAAAAAGATACAATACTCTAAATTACAACAGTTCAGAACTAACGCAGCTAATTTTTTATCACATCCCTTCCAGGAGCACTAGACAAAGCATATCGTTTCATTGTGACAATTTTACTGTAAATTATCTATATAGCTCACTTATTAGAAGTCTCCATAGGTTAGGAAACGAGTATGGCTACCTATCGGATGTTTTTCGAAAACACTAGCCGCCTACAAGAAAGCTCTTCTGGACGAATTTGGTCGTTTATAATTAATTATTGATGTCATATCTATCTCTTGTTTTTAGATTTTTGAATTTTACATTTCATTTTATTTTACTGTTATTTTTATTGCTTCTTGAGTTTCAGATTTGATTTGTTTACAATTATTTCATTTTGATGTAATTTTGTTGCTTCTCGAATTTCAGATATAATTGTTTTAATTTCTTGTAGTTTTATTGATTGTTGACTTTCATATTTGATTTGATAACTATGATTTCATTTAATGTAATTTTGTTATTCACTTAATGTTTTATTTTTCTTTATATATCACTTTATTAATTGTTTTTGATAGAATTATACCTTATCTCCTTTTTTTATTATTACCTATTAATCTATACATCTTTATACACATTGTTTTTTTTAATGGTACGTTGTACCGTGTATTAAATAAATAAATAAATAAATGCACTATACGTCTAATTCACATCTCTACAGACTCACTTTCAAACAAATGTCATGCCCTTGGTACCATTTTACATTAAAATCAAACTAAGATATTGAGTATTTTTATTTACACTAAATAAAACATTATTAAAAATTAAAAATAAAACACTAAAATAAATTTTAAAAACTGCACATGTTGAGGCATTTTGTCATTACTAAATTTTCGAAAGAAGTAACTTTAATCAAGTCTCATTAATAATTTACCTTGATACATAATGTTGTCAACCTATTTGCGTACGGCAGTGGTTGAGTATTTTTGGGTCATTAACGGTAACAAGCCTAGGATCAGAGACGTATGCACAGTCTGAATATGATATTATTTATAATTTTTTCTAAGAATCTTTAGAATTCTTTAGAAATCTTTAGAATTTCGATGGTTTAAGAATTATTTATTATCAATCAATTTTACCATCAGTTGAGTAGTTTTCATTTATGGCTATTGAAAGAATGATTGGTATCAGTTATATGGTTAACGAATTCCGAAAAGTTATTATTTTTTAGATAATGGCGATGTTATTTATTCTTGTATTTAGTTTTCTTGCGATTCAGCCTGTCCACAAGTTATTTTATATATTGCACTTTATTTTCATAAATTAATTTTAGTTTTACCGATGTTGTTAAAGGTATCTTACCTACAAAAGCGTGGTTTTATATGCGCAAGGCTGATATATATTTTACATATCTTGTAGTTTCAAGGTCATGATTTTTCGATTAATTACGTTTCGTATCTTTAGCTGTTATCTATTTCTTAAAATATTCTTAATCAACACACTGTTACGGAATGGCAAGCAGAAAGAATAGCGCACCGCCCGAATCCCTTGTAATATGACACACTATTGCAGGATTTAGAATGGTCTATAATTGTCTACAACTTTCCTAAACACTATAATAATCTAGAAAGTACTAGTATTTAAAAACGGACCTATGCCGCAGCGCAAGTTCAGTTGTCATCTTTGAAAGTTCGTTCAGTGCGAAGTCGGCCTCGAGTCACGAGACGACGGCCGGGATGGCCGATTGTCAGATAATCGAAGCGATAAATAAGGCGAAATAATTGAGCGAGGTACCCGATTGCCGAAATAAACCAGAGGGTCTTCTGTGTGCGAGAATCGAATATTCTACCTACGTGTTACCCAATGATTATAAAAAGTTCATATACGAGTGATATATTGCAAAATGATATAGATTAAAGAATAGCATTGAGTTTAATTCATGTTAAGTAACTTTGTACATTGAATAATTAATTAATCGTTAGTGAATCAATTTTCATTGTTTTTATTTGCTTTCTTGCAGCCGCGACCATGTGACAATACTTAGTTTTGTGGTTACCATTAAGGCGATCGTCTAGCAGAATGAGCAAATTTCACCATTTTTTCTCATATCTTCTCTTGCGTTTTTTATTACATTTTTGTATGGAAACATCTCATTTTCAAATTTATTCATCAGGTTACATATATTTTAAATAGGAATATCTTAATAAATGTCACAAAAAAAATAAATTATTAATAAATTACCAAACCTTCGATGTTTTAAAAATGAAGAAAATTGCTCGACTTTATGGGCCTATTATTTATAATAAAAATCTTCTTAATAAATAAAGAAATCTATTATTTATAATAAAAATGTCTATTTCTTTAATTTATTAAAGAAAAAAAGTTATAAACTATTTTAAAAGGATCGAAAAAAACACACAAAAAATAAAAATAATTTAAAAAACAGTGTTTTTTAAAACATAAATTGCATGTAAACGTATTAACAGATTTTGCAATAATTATAACAAATTTAAGATAAACGTTTACTTTATAATATTATTGAATAAAAATGACATCTCAACACGCCGTTCAGTCATAAAAGGCCCACAACGTGGAGCAATTTTCTTCATTTTTAAAACATCGAATTTATTAATCAATTATTTAATTTAGTTTATGACATTTTAATAAGATATTTGTATTTAAAATATATGTAACCTGATGAATAAATTTGAAAATTAGATATGTCCCTACAAAAATGTGATAAAAAAAGCAAGAGAAGATATGAGAAAAAATGGTGAAATTTGCTCATTCTGCTAGACGATCGCCTTGACGAGTTTAAACAGAACAAGATATTTCTTTTCCTGATAACCAACAATTAAACTACGTAAATATTGCTACCTCATTTGTTTCTATATGCCTTAATTTGGGTCTCTTTAGGGGTATCTGTAATGCTCGTACTATTTTTCAATCGCTTTTCTTACCCTTTGAAAATTCATATTATCCAGTCTACGTTCGTTTGCTTTGTGCAATTTCCAAATGACGCTGGTGTTCAGCTTACTAGTTGCCATTAGCTTTAGTTGGTCGTTAGCCGAATAGTAAAAGGTTGGTAAAAGCAGTCGGATTATTACCTCTAACAAGCTTCAGGTGGAGAGTTACACAAGAGAGTTTTCCGGTGACTTTCACAAAGGATTGCCTCAAAAGTTTCCACAGTTTCAGTTAACACGATAAATATTTTCAAAGATAAGTAAAAAAAATTGGGTTGTATTTTCTTGGCTAATATGCAGTATATACAGACATTTCCAATGATGGATCCTACAATAGGCATGATGACAGATTTTGAAATAACAAATATACTGTAGTTACACGTCTACTATTACCGAAAATAATATTATTTCAGTAATAAACTAAGTTTTTACGCAAATAATTGCATTTTCATTTACATATTTTTAATTTCACGCAAAAACGCCCGCAGTTGTCATTTTGTCTACGTGACGTCAAGCCTCAGTAAACATTGTATAGTGTCTATGGCAACGGTTCAAAGACACGGTGATGGCTGAGGCGTAAAGTCATTCAATCTGACTGGTGTTTCAGTTAAAATGGCGGATTGCACAATTATAAACTTTTATTTTATTGAAAATCTTATTGATCTCAATGTGTATATTAAAACTGGGTCATTTTTTAGAATCCTTTCAAAATATTTTCTTCTCTAAAATCACTTATTCTTTAATTCTTTAATACTGTCATCGTGCCTATTGGATCTAAATTTTTGGCCATAGAGCTCAGAGACACATGGCATGATATCCCATAAAACTATATACAGAAGATTCTGAACTACAATATTTTATTTTTAATTAAATTAATAATTTTTTGTTTAGATTAAACAAAAAATTATAAACCTAATTATAATCTTTCGCATGAATCTCGGTTTAGTCGAAGAGACAGTTTATATATTTTGTATAAAAATACACTTTTAACAAAAATATTTGAAAATGAAACGTAAAAAAAATGTTTGTGTACTGACTTGCATACGCATAAATAAAAATATATCAATTAAATACAACCGAGCGTTAACATTAAGTACATCACGTTTGCCGGCTAACAGCCGACTATAGCGTCGGTCAGTTGGCTACTGGCGCGATGCCAAATTTCTCCGATAAACTGTAGCAGGGGAACGAAATGGAACTTTGTATTGCCGTCGGATAATAGCGCGAATCATGTTTCGAAATGGTATTAAGAGTTTTGTAGTCATCATGAATTTTCATCAAAGGCTTCCTTGACTAGCAAACAGATTTGAGAAGTTAGATATTTTGGCCACTAATTTATTAAATTCAAACGTATTTTGAAAGGTCGTTGAACTTTGTCTATTGAGACTAATAAAAATGTGTAGGTCAACTAATTATCCACTACTAAAATCTCGCTTCTTATGTGTCAGATTTCATGGACTTTGTGTGAAGTTTCAAAAGTCTTTTTATGTCATTATACTACAAATACCTACTGTAACTTTACTTCCTAAATACTTATATGTACACCTACTTGCAATGTATTATTATACATAGGTAATACTATCTACGTACTTCTTTATATTTGCTATATACTTATTTACTTATATCTTACTTATGTTATGCTTTATTAGAGCCTGTCTTAAATGCTTAATTTTTTTTTCCTTATCTTTATTTTTTAAAAAGACTTTAAGAACGTTAATCTGTACTAATATGTAAAGAGTTTGTAAGTTTGGACGTAATCTCCGAAACTACTAATCCAATTTCAAATATTCTTTTACCAATATTTAGAATGGACTTTCAGGTTGGACGTAGTCTAAAATAAAATGGATTTTTGTGG
>JADDOH010009072.1:0-43083 GCA_016648135.1 Agrypnia vestita | reverse complement strand
GGCCGTGGTCTGCCTTCCGGATAGGTCTCCTGTTCGGGTTCCCTGGGCCTCGCTCCCTGTTCCTCGGCTCCGGCAGGAAGGGCTTACGGGACTGGAGGTATCCCTGGTTCGGAGCTCGACGAGAAGTTGACGGCTGGGGCTGAGATGTTGACGGTTGAGCCAGGTTTCGGGTTGCGGGCGAGACCATCACCTTCTCCTGGCCCCCGTTCTTTAGGATATACGCCGATAGCTCTTCCCTATTGAACAAGTATCCCGAGCTTGGAGGGATTTTGGCCGCACCTTCTCGCACGAAAGGGTCTTTGAAGCCCTCCAATATGGCCTTTCTCCGGTTCAGTATACACTCTGCCCATCTGCCGCACACAATCTGCAGGATGTCGTCCGAAATCTTATTGTACGGAGCATCGCTGGTGAACATCGACTGAATCCGCTCGAAGAGAGCCGAAGCGGAAGATCCGTGCCGGGTTCGGATGCCAAATTCACCAGCGATTGCATCCCGTCTCTCAGGGCTCTGGGCGAGCAAGGCGTTTGAAAGCGCGGCGAGCGATCTTTCCAGCAAGCCAGTATGTTTCGGCGCGTTATCGACCCTTCTCAAGTCGTCGTTCACCGACAATTCCACAAATGTGGGAGTCGCCGCGTAGGTTCTCTGCGTTTCCGCATAGCGAACGCCTGACCACTCGTCGGAATCGAAGTGTTGCAACTTCGAGATCTGTTCGATTCGCTTCGGGTCCGCTCTCGGTACTGGCGACTCCTTCACGACCGTGCTGAGCTTGCCGAACTCCAGCGTATTCCTCGCCCTTCTGAGGCTCGGCGGCGGCTGAATAAAGGGCGCATTCGTGTTCCGGCGTTGGCGGCGTTGTTGATGCAGGGGCCGCGCCGCCCGCTAACAAGGCCTCCGTCAGAGCAGTCACCTGTTTTAGCAGGTGGTCTACACGCGGGTCGTATGCTACGCGGCGTCTCTTTCAACTCGGTTCTTCGAAAGAAGATCCGTCATTCGAGGATACCGGCGAAGGAGCTTGCTCGTCCGCCATCTTGTTAACAATCGTTTGACGAAATTCACGGGATTTACACTAAAATATCAACGTCCTGTCGCACTATGTTAAAAATTTGTATAGTCTAATGTTTGTTAACCTAGGGATCAAAAATTAAGGGGGTAGGTTGCAATAGAAACACAAAAAATCACAACAAAAGTTGGCGTGTCAAAACGCGTGCCGAATGGCGCGAAACAATGACGTTATATGAAAGAAAAACCGTTGCGCGGACGAAACCGGAAACAGGGATACCAGCGGGAATAAATTGTCGCAAACAGGGAATCAGAGGGGGTAGGAACGCGTGTCTAGTGGCGAAACAGCAGGCTGTTCTCTCATAATGGATTCCAGGCGTCGAGACGGAACACAAAATATAAATATTTTACATGACATTACATTTTGGGAGTTGATCTTTCCTTTTGATAAGCTTTATATTGCTAAAATTAAAAAAAAAATCTAACAAACGCACGGAACAAAGTTGCCAACTTCAGCATTGTTATATCCAATCTTTGGATATGTGGGCACCCACACTTTGTAAAGTAGACTCTGGATTGATCGGGATGGATGGTGAAAAAATGCCAGATAATCAAATACCCGGTAAATCCAAAAGCATTGAAAAATTGTCTAACAATACAGAAAATTCAAAAAATCACAGCACACCTATTACCGGAAAGTCGTGCACATGTGTATGCAACAAAAATGCAACTACAAAATACAACAAAAATGTAAATGGTATGTTGCAAGGTTGTAAAATACTTTTATTGCACAATTATTATTTACTTAACTAAAACACAACAAAAGAGAAAATGGAGTCACTTAAAGAAGATAAAGAGGAATATTTAGATAGCACGGTTAATTTTTCTACTGAAATCAACTCACATTTCTCTTCATTATTATTGACACACTAGCCATACGCCTATGAAAAATCACTGTAATTTGGTGGGCGTGTCACGGTTGCATGTTGCCTGAACCATTACGTGTTCAGTGCATTTACGCGCTGATTTCGTGTCACACTCTAATTATCTTAAGTTTTAATTCTGGCAATTTACGGACTTCACGAACCGACGGACAGATGGACAGACAGATAATGAAATTATTATATTTAGTTAGGTATCTTAGATATCTTAGTTAGATATCTTCATCGTTAAATACTTCAATTACGATTTCATCTGAATTAAGCCAATCATGTGCTTATTGCGCATCTTAATCCCGCATCCATCCATGTGTCGTGATTTCGGTAACACATATTCTTTGTGATTTTCTTCAAATTTGAGAAAATTGTCCTCATTTTCAATCCAGTTTTATTAACATTTTTAACAGTTTTCCCCGGAAAAAATCTCCGATTTCTTTGAATGCTTGAAATTTAGAGATGAATTCCCAAGCAGCTGGTTCATCACCACTTAATTTCAATCAAATCACCCTACTTTAATTCTGCATAAAAATATTTTGTTTTGGCTGTGCAAATAAAATAAAAACGGTGGTATCCCTGATATTTGACATCAAGAAAAGTTGTTGTTAAATTGAAAAGAAGTGACAATGACAACTGGACGTAACTAATGTAACTGGACGTAATAAACGTAACTGGAGTAGTGGTTAGGACACTCGCATCGTGATCCAAAGGTCGCGGGTTCGAACCTCACTCCAGATCAGCAAGATAGTCCTATTTTCATAGCACAAGCGTTAAGCTTAGTTTGAAAATAGTAAGAATATTGATGTGATACGTATTCCGTGTTCGCATCTCTATTTAAAAAAAAAAAATAACCTTAATGAAGTACTAAAACAAAAATAATTAATTTTTTGCGGAAGAGACTAACAGCCGACGTTTTAGACTCTAAACATGTGTTTGGGGTTATTAACACTGAAACATTTTAAAATCAAAAAATATTTTTTTAATGACTCGAAATTCGTCCCGGTTAATCCGCATTCTGGATAATCAAGTCTGCTGTATTTAATTTTTTTGTCCTCTTATAATGCAAGATTATTAATTTTGCTACAAATCTCTATCCCCCTCCCTACCTACACTTCTTCTACACAGATGAAATAGATCAAGGTATGAGATGATCTCTTATTCAAAAAAATTTAGAAAAATACTTATGTGATTCAGCATAATAATTTTGCATATCATAGCTAAGATGTACCCTGTGAGTTTGGAATTCATTTTCATGTATTACTTTGTAATAAAAAAAAAATTGATATGAGAGAGTTGCATTATATCAGATTCCAAAAAATTAAAATCACACCTGTTGGTCGGTGGAGGTGGACTGGTTCGGCTTGCGCCTCTTGGCTTCGCGGTCCATCAACTGTAGGTTTATGGAGGAAACGCGGGACAGATGCGGCATGGACGACACGTTAGCCAGTCTCCTCCTGCTCTCCCCACACGGACGAAGGTCCTCATCACGCAGGTCACGTGTATCAGGTCCATCTTCAGATTCCTAAATTAATATAGAAACGAAATTAAGTTTAATTGAAAAAGTAAAACTATCTGATATTTAATTTTGTATCTAAATTATATTATTATTATATTCCTATACAGATCATGTAAAAAATGTTATCCTTGAACCTTTTCAGGTTTCTGTTATATTTTAAATAAAAAAATAAATTAAAAAAAGTGATTTCCATGCATTTTCAGAATTGGATAAATTAATGCATCAATATAAATAAAAAAACTACACTTGCACAATTAGGAGGAAAAGGACTAAGCCAGTGTAAATAGGGGAAAGTGTAAATTGAGGGTGACCATACTTTTAACCATGATCTACATCTTTTTTGGTTTCAACATTGGCAATATAACATAATTTACGAACTTACTAGATAGTGCAATTAAAGAGTAAAATATTAGTTTGTTATTAGGTCCGCAAAAGGTCAGAAAATTGAAAAGAATCTATTTTCATGGGTCATTCACATCATTATGAGTATTTCACATTACGGACCAGAAAATATTGACATAAATTGCAGAAAAACATCTGGATTTCATAATCCAGGTTTTACTTTCTGTATTACAAGATATTCGGGAAAAATTGTTTACCTTCCTGAAAAAGTTCAATTACTTTTTAAAGGATATATGTAATATATAGTACACTGGCTACAACCCATCAAAAATGATGTATTTTTTATTATTAATTTGGCTGCGAGAATGGAGTAATCTAGTGTAGCGTTTTAGTAGCATTAGTGACAGACATGGTTACATAGAGAATTATGTAATTTGATAATTTAAAATTTATCACTTACTGTGATTTTCCCACCTTGGAAAGTAAAGAAGAAAAATAACCTTACCTGGTGCAAAAAGTGATGAGAGGTCAATGAAGCGCAATTGTTTGGTTCAGGTTTCCACTGCGAATAAACATGCATTTCAGAGTCCATCCCCACGACCAGGATTCCGTCACGGACCCAGGATATCTGCATGGGTAGCGGGGGCAATCCATCTGCTGTGCGGAGTTCGATAGAGCGCAACTTGCGCCATCGAATCTCTTCCTGGAAGTGTGGTGCTGCGAGGGAAGAGGCCTTGCGAAGGATGGGACGGTTCACGGTCATCGATTCTTTCATGGCCTGGATTCAAGAGCAAATAACATCTTACTGGTTTTATTACTGATTTTGTATAAAAATTCATTTGAAGGAGATAAAATATGAATAGTTTTTTGAATTATACCAAATTTCGAAATATAGTTTTTTGTATTAACGAGCTTTTACTACATTATTTTCTGGGTTAACTAATAATCGTACAGAATATTGAAAGTAACCTTCATATTAGCCTGCGCCAAATCACTGGAAACTGGCGTGAATAGTAGCACTTTAGACCCGACAGCAACTGTCAGTATGTGGGATCCATCTTCTTTGGAAACCCAGTCGAGCTGCACCAAATGTTTCTGGGTTAGAGGGCAAGTATTGCCGTTTTCCGTAATACTCTTTCTCAACGATTGCAATGTACTAAAAGATGGAACGGCTAGCAGACCTTTAGTGGAATCAGAGCTGAGGTTATTTTCACCATTGCGAGGTGATCGAAGGTCTTCATGTGAAAGAGTTTGGAGAACCTAAAAATGAAAAGAAAAATTAATATAATTTCACCTTTATATGAAATTACTTTGTCGACTGACTTATATTTTTGTTATTTGAAATGTTTGAATGTATCCACGACCAATAAAATTTAAAATTATGAAAACATTTTACAACAGTTATTTTCATTGTGGCTCAAAAAATATTGTAAATTATGAATAAATTTGTAAAATTATGAATAAATTTGTAAAAATAAAACAAATAATAAAAATAAATTTGAGCTTTCAAATTGATATAAATTAGGAATTACAGTAGAACCTTGTTAATTCAAAATTTAAGAGGCCCAAAAAAAACATTTTGAACTTTGCCAAACCCTGTAAATTCAAAAATGGAGGTACAAAAAAAATTTTTGAAATGGCGGTGCAAAATTCGCAAAAAAATCATAAATCTCACGAATAAAGCCATTAGTTTTGTGAAAAAAGTATGTATTTTTGCATTTAAAGAAATCGTTTCAATTTTGACATATTTATTGTTTGCACTTGTGAAAAAATCAAATTAATATTTTCTCTTCATCACCTTTCATAATCAAAAATATTTATTACTCTTTTTTTTGGAAGAACTTATCTTCAAATTTATAATAATAATAATAATAATAATAGTTGGACCATCATGCCTCTCTACAAAGGTAAAGGGTCGAGAATAGAATGCGGGAATTACAGGGCATTATAAATTATCAGCCTTTTAAGCTCGGTTGGCAAACTTTATGGAAGAATTTTGATAGAAAGAGTAAGGTCGATGATGAAAGAAAAGGTATGGGACGTGCAAGGGGCCTTTGTGGGTGGAAGAGACATGCATGGATCAGACATTCTCTCTACGAGTGTTGACGGAAAAGTTTTTAGCGAAAAACCAAAAACTTTTCTGTGCATTTATAGATCTGCAAAAGGCTTATGATAGAGTTGTAAGAGGAAGGTTATGGAAGGTACTCTCTGGTTACAAGGTTTACTGAACAGTAAACTTATATACGCAGTTGCATCCCTTTACGAGGGGAGTACTGCATGTGTAAGAATCAGTGGATCATTCACACCATGGTTTAATATAACAAAAGGTGTCAAACAGGGTTGCGTAATGTCTCCATGGCTGTTCAACTTGTATATGGATAATTGTGTGAAAGAACTGCAATGTATGAATATAGGAGCGAAAATGAGTAATTTGATTGTATGCTGTTTACTGTACGCGGATGATGCAATATTAATGGCAAATAGCGAACAAGACCCACAAAGTCTAGTAAGCAGGACGTATGACGTAGGCAAGGAAAGTGACTTTACTATGAACGTAAAGTCAAAAGTGATGGTATTCGAGAAGGAGGAAAGTAAGACAACGTGTGAAATACTAGAAGGCAATGAATGTTTGGAACAAGTAGATGAGTTTGCGTACTTGGGAAGTATGTTCGATAGAAGAGGGAATGTTGAGAAAGATATAGTGAGGAGAGTGCCGGGAATAGGGTGAACGGTGCTTTGAATGCAATAATTTCTAATAGAAATATGTCTACCGAGGCAAAACTAGCGGTACATAATGGAGTTCTGGTACCGACACTAATGTATGGAAGTGAAGCCTGGAGTGCAGAAGCGGAACGAAAGTTTACGCGAACGAAAAGTAGTAAAAACGAAGAAAGGCAGAAAATAAAAAAGTCACAGAGTAGATTGAGAAATGAAGAGTGGAATGTTTTTCCACTTCTCCTAGAGATGGGAGAGGATGGGATGAGGAGATCTCCCCCTTAGATATGAGATTTGAAAGATATGAGTATAAGCATGAGATCCCTTAGACGGAAGCCTGTTGTTGTTGTGGCAAACAAAAAATCCAATGTCTGATAGAGTAAAGAATTAAAGATATTAGCGATATGAATGTAACCGCTGATCGTAGCATAATACATTGAATAAAAATCGGGTCGCTCAGGTTTGGGCCTGTTGAGCGAATGAATGAGGAGAAGCAAGAATGGGTAAGAATAAGGATATATAATGCAAGTGTTGACGGCGCCAAAAAGAGAGGGCGACCACGGAAGACGTGGCATGACCACATTAACCAGATACTGGAAGATGGTCCTGTTAGAAGCCTGAACAACCGTCGAGCTTGCATGAGAAGATGTATGAATGTAGACGAAGCGAAAGTTGTATGTCAGGACAGAAGAGTATGACGCCTACCCTCACGGAGAAACGGTGTGATGGTAAGAGATCATTTGTATAGTGCTGTTTTCATGAATACTCACCTCAAGGCGCATCACACAAAACAACTTCTTGACTAAAAACACTTATTTACTATTACATATAAACTTATTCACTAAATGACATACAAAAAATGGAATTAACATTTAAAAGTATGATAGTTGGGAGTGTTAGAAAGAATCAGGTATTTTCGTGGAGTGCATACTAGGAGCGGGAAACATTACGTAGTGATGTAACGGTCTGATTATATAGGTATTTTATATGATTGTCTAAACAAATGCGTCTTTAGTTGTTCTTTGAACTGTGGGACAGTACAAGTATTTGAGGATGGCTCTGTGAAAAGCCACAACAACCGTAGAACTTGTATGAGAAGATGTGTGTGGCAGGATAAGAAAAGTGTGGCGTTCAATCCTCTCTGCCTACCCCTGCCGAGAAACGGCGTGATGGTTAGTTAGTTAGTAAGCTGTCTATTTGTCTCAGTTTATTTGGTAGGTTATTCCACAAATTTGGCCCAGCCACCGCGAAAGCACGGACACCGAAATTGGTTTTGTGTACGCGATTTACATCAACTAACCTATTTGTATTAGATGTTGATGCTGAGCGAAGAGTTAGTTGTCTGTTATTTGCAGAAAATGGAATGCAGAAGTCGGCAATGTATTGAGGGGCTATGTTGTGGATAGCCTTGAATATTTTGAGGCATAACTTATATTCAATTCTCTCTGGACATTTAAGCCAGTGAAGCTTTTGAAGATGGTGTGAGATATGCACAGACTTTGATACGCCAGTAATGAGTCTTGCAGCGGCATTAAATACAGATTGTAGTTTGTTTATTTCCTATTTCTGGAGGTGTGCGTACATACCATTACAGTAGTCTAAGCGAGGAAGGCTTAATTGAGCCCTTGCCCGGAATAACGTTGTATCCAACAAAACTCTCATTCCGAGAAAAATTGAAAAAATGAAACCAGTCACAATTTATTACATTTTATATTTTAAATATAACAAACATATAACTCTTAACTAATCTCAATATAAAATAGGGAAAAAAGGCAATTAAATTTGAATCTATTGTAAAAAAACACGCTGAATCAGTGGAAAAACGTTGTATAAAAAAATTTCACAAACAACGTTCTTCCGCAAAACGTTTTTTATTTATTCTGCTTTACTTAATAATGCTTTTTAAAAGCAGTTTGCCCATCTTACATGAATTCACAAATGTCATCGAGGTCCTTGAGCTTCAGTAGCTTACTGGCAGTGGATTGGAATTCATTAAAGTTAGTTCCAGGCTCCCTAACTGCATGATTTTTTTTCCATATGGTAGCTAATCTTCAAAGAGTTGGTAGAAGGCTATAGGAGGTCCATGATTCTAATTCTTTGTGGAAGGTTCTAGCTCTGATTGTGATGGGATCATCAGTAGGTAAAGAGCTTTTACGGAACGATAAGTCTCTCGTACATACTATTACCTATCTCCGTCTGTTTGCTGAATATGGCGTCGGACATTCAATTTCTCATGATTACTTTTTTTATTGTAATTCAGTAACCTTAATTCTGAATGAATATTTATATTGATATTAAAATGGAGAAAACTTCCCGGATTTAAACATTTTTGGCTCAAATTCGATCCTACGAAAAAGAACGAGTAATTAATAAACTTTTTGTATCGGAATTATTTTAAGTTACGATATAAAGAGCACTATAATGCCAGCATTATAATCAAAAATAATTCCAGCATTATTATCAAAAAGCATTTGAAATATCAATATGGATAAATCAATTGAGTAAAATCGGTTAACGTTCGACAAAATAATATTGTCACATATGAAATTACAATATCAATCAGAACTGCCAAATCGTATACAACGTTATTCCACAAACATGTTCCGGCGGGTCAATTGCAGGTTTGATAATATTTTTTCTGGATAAACACTCCTTTCATGCATCCTTCAACTTATTGGCTTTGATATCTTTCCAGTTTAAAACATTAGATGTTCGTTTTCTCCCTTTATTCATGTGAATTAAACCACGCTCCACGATATTGACGCGCGGCGACGCCATTTTGAGAAACAATGTACAACGTTCTTCCACAAACCAATAACTTTAAAATGCAGCCAGAAGCCTAAATATTTTTTTCTTGACATATTATCTACCTTAAACGATGCATAATAACATACCCAACATAACTACATCAATAACTCAAAATTGACATTTGTGTTGGATACAACGTTATTCCGGGCAAGGGCTCAATTACTTAGAAATAACTTCCTCCAAAGAATATTTAACATTTTAACTATAGAAAAATCTAAGAAAGCAAAAAATAATTTTAAATGCGTCCAAGTATAAAAATGTCCTTAGGTTTTCACGGAAAAAACGGTCCGTTCAGAATCTTTTTTGTATAGTTTTCTGGGATATTCTGCCATGTATATGTGACCTCTCTGGCCAATGTTTCGGATCCCATTGCAGGGTCCATCACATCAGCCCTGATAATGGACCCTGCAATGGGATCCGAAACGTTGGCCAGAGAGGTCACATATACATGGCAGAAAATCCCAGAAAACTATACATAGAAGCGTCCAAGTATGTACTAGTCATTAGCGCAAAGTAAACTAGCCAGGCATATCAAGGCAACTAAAGGAAGCACGCACAGGATTCTCAATTTGAAGGTTCTCGACATAATGTCTATAGATAAAGGGGATTTTACAAGGTACTACGAAATGCATAAAGGACACCCCATACAGATGCACAAAAAACTGAAATTTTATAACTTGCAAAAAAAAATTAACCCTAAAACTTATCGATTTATGGTGCAAGGTTCTAAAAATGATTTCAAATTAGTAATTACCAGATTTTCGAATTATCGGGGTTAATCAACCATGAAATTAATATTGGATCATTATTTTTTATAACCATATTAGCATGGAAAGAAATAACAATAAGGTCACCTGTGTAAGTCTCTGTTTTTTCTGCAAGAACCTCGTATCGTACAAGTAGCTGAGATCTAAATGAGGGTCGACCCTCACTCTCGGTAGGTGTATGTTCCTGAGGTGTATAGTATCTTCCAGCAGCCACTCAGACCCGCCGGTGCTCTCGCACTCGTACACAGCAACGCAAAGATTCACATATCTAGCCGGATCTGGTCCGTCTGGCCCGTGCTTTCCAGGCCGGGTGAAGGAGCGCCCGTGCTTGTACGCACACGCTATTCGCCCAGAGTAGGCAGCACTGATGTTTAGTGGCTGACCTAAAAATAAAAGATGAAAAGAAAATGTTTAATGAGCCTTGGGCCAGGACGCACCCGTGCGGCGGGGCGCGACTGTCCCCAGGGGCCAGGACGCACCGGTGCGTCCAGAACGTAATAATTATTTCTCGACGGCCGCGTATCGAATTTGAAAAATGTGATTTTTTCCCAGTAGGGAAATCCCGTGGTGACCTGTAGTTCCATTTTCAACTCAAAAACATCACGGATTATAGCTTAAATTAACAATCAAAATATAAGTTTTTCTGCCGTCAAAATCGTATAGATAAGTTGTAGATGTCGCTTCGACTTCGTGTTGTACGGTCGAAATTCAAATATATCATGCAAATACCACGTGATTCTGCGAGATATACGCAAATATTATCTGCCGATTTACCCGCACTATGAGGTACATGCAAATATCACGTGATTATCTCTTCCCCGCTCTGCGAGGTACATGCAAATATCACGTGATATTTGGAACGTTCTAGAAGGTATCCTGGAAGGGTTAGTTCGCGCTTGGCTTTCAGAGCTTCAACACGTGTCTATACGCAGATAATCTATACGATACGTTTCGCGTTATTCTTGTTTTTTTTTGGTTTGTAATGCAATTTGATACAGACAGTGGTTAAAAAATACATAATTTATGTTGCGTTTCTTTGAGAAATGTGTTTGTGAATGTGGATCATATGTATCAAAATTTAAAGTGAAACAGTGGTGTAGAGTGTTTTAGTGTTTTACATTATTTTTTGCATATTTGTTATAATTTATTTTTTCGTTCTACAGGATGTTTATTTTTTCCTAATTTTTTTTTTTAAATTTATACAAAATGGATACATCGGATTTTTTCGTTACGGGGGACATCGCCGACTTCCTAATCGCAACGGCAGAATCAGACGATGAATATGATGAAAATGTTGAGGGCGGTGAAAATGTTGAAGTGGATGACAACTTTTTTGGGAATGACGATTTTGAAGAAGACCTTGACGATACTGTTGGTGAAAACCATCCATCTATAAGTGCAGAGGCTAGGCCAGAATTCCAATGGGAGACGGATAGTTTCCTACCAAATGTACATCCATTTACGAACACTTCTGGTTTTAAATCGGATATTTCAGAAGACGAGCGGGAAATAGATTTTTTTAAGTTGTACCTCAATAAAGCTGTGGTCGATATTATTGTGACTGAAACAAACCGCCAATTTAAGTCTTCCACAAATAATATACCATTGTCAGATAGATTGAGAAGATGGTTTGACACCACAAGCGACGAAGTGTATGTGTTTTTGGCTCTGTGCTTGTTGATGGCCCGGAATTCTAGGAATAAGATAGCAGAGCATTGGTCGAATAACCAATTGCTGAGTTCACCGATTTTCTCGCAAACTATGCTGAGGAATCGTTTTCAAATTATATTAAGAATGCTACATTTTTCGGATAACGAACTTCAAGTGCCGGGCGACCGACTCCATAAGATCAGGCCTATGCTGTACGCAATGAAAAAATCCTTCGCAGAAAATTTGACGCCTTACCAAAACCTCTGCGTTGATGAGAGCCTTCTGCTCTTCAAAGATCGGCTTTCGTTTCATCAGTATATACCATCGAAGGCCAAAAAATTTGGGATTAAATTTTTTGTGCTGTGTGATTGTCTAACCGGATATGTACTTGACTTAATCATATACACCGGAAAAGATTCTGAAATCACAATTTCTGAGCACGTAGGTATATCGGGCAGTGTTGTGATGTCTCTTCTTACTCCTTACTTAGATTTCGGGCACACTTTGTATGTAGACAACTGGTATTCCAGTCCGTCACTGTTCCAAAAGCTTCACGAGAGCAAGACAAATGCTTGTGGAACCGTGAGAAAAAATAGGCATGGTTATCCTAAATTAGAAGTAAAATTAAAAAGGGGTGAAACCATTTCATGCCACACAGATAATCTGATGGCTCAAATATGGAAGGATAAGAAAGACGTCAGAATGCTATCTACACTTCACATTTGTGAAATGAAGGATACTGGCAAGATAAACTTCAAAACCAATTTGCCGGTAATCAAACCTGTGTGTATCATTGATTACAATAAAAATATGGGAGCGGTCGACCGTAGTGACATGATGCTGTCTTATTACCACTGTTCTCGGAAAACAGTCAAATGGTATCGCAACGTCTTTTTCCACTTAGTCGATCTCTCGCTGCTCAATGCATTTGCTGTATTTCGTAACAAAACGAAAAGGAACATCAGTTACGCCGACTTCCAGCTAAATGTCATTGAGCAGCTAATGAGTACCCATGGTGTCAAACACCCAACAGTTTCCCAAAAAAGGAAGACGCCACTGGAGAGGCTGATCGGCAGGCACTTCATGTGCAAGGTGCCGCCGACAGCGAACAAGGAGAATCCGCAGCGGGGATGTTTTGTGTGTGCGGCACGAAATCAACGGAAGGATACACAATTTATGTGTTTTGAGTGTAGTGTTCCGTTGTGTGTTGTGCCGTGCAACAAAATATACCATACAGAAGAAGATTTTTAGGTATGTAGTAAACAAAAATTAATTATTATTTTTCGAAAAATGTTGGGCTGGCAACATTATCGGCATTCAAAAAAAGATTTTTTTTTAAATTTTTTCCATAAAAAAATCATTGCATTTCGTCACTAACGATAAAATAATATGAATGTGTATGTTTTTTTTTTATTATACGCATGTATTCATGGTTTTTTCGTAAAAATAAAAATCATAAAAAATTCACAAAATCTCTGGCCCATGCCTATTTCATTTGGAATTTTTCGGGCCCTTGACAGGTTAAATAAATAAAGAGTTCATATTTCCCTGAAAAGTTCTTCTGAAGCTAGGTTTTCATTTTGTGATGACATAATTTATAAATTAAAGTCAAATAATTCTGCTGTATAAATGAACGGCAGAATATCCCAGAAAACTATGCACAGAAGATTCTGGACGGCCGTGAAAACCTGAGAACATTGTTAAAGCCTCTGGGGCCAGGCCGCACCCGTGCGGCGGGGCGCGACTGTCCCCAGGGGCCAGGGCGCACTGGTGCGTCCAGAACGTAATTAATTATTTCTCGACAGCCGTGTATCGAATTTGAAAAATGTGATTTTTTCCCATTAGAGAAATCCCGTGGTGACCTGTCGATTCATTTTCAACTCAAAAACATCAATGATTATATTTTAAATCAACAATCAAAATAGAAGTTTTTTTGCCGTCAAAATCGTATAGAATAGTTGTAGATGGCGCCCCGATCGCGTGTTGCGCAATCGAAATTTAAATATTCCGTCGTCAAGGTCACGCGCAATGTGAGCGGGAAATACGATTTATTTTTTTCGATTTTCGATTTATTTGTACACGTATACACAAATATATACGATATGTTTTGCGATATTTGTCAGTTTTTGTTGGTTTATGATTCAATTGAATACTAATAGTGATTTATTAACAAAAATACACGCAATTTTGTTGTGATTATTTGAAATAAGTGTGTGTGTGACAGTGTATCATATTTATGTGTTATGAGTGCGATGTCCCATCGTGTGCCGTGCCGTGCAACAAAATATACCACACAGAAGAAGATTATTAGGTAGGCATCAAATAATAATAGTAGTGTTGTCTCTAATAAACAAATAAAAAATAATTATTATTTTTCGTAAAATGTTGCGCTGGCAACTTTATCGGAATTCAAAAAAAGAATTTTTTTTTTACTTAAACGGTAAAAAAATCATTGCATTTCGACACTTACGATAAAATAATATGAATGTGTGTGTGTTTTTTTAATATACGCATGTTTTCATGGTTTTTTCGTAAAAATAAAAATCACAAAAAAAACAGAAAATCTCTGGCCTTGACCTATATTTTGAGTGAAATTTTTAGGGCGCTCAACAAGTTAATTAAATTAAATAATTAATTCACTTGGTTAAAACAATTATATTTTTAAAAATATTTTTATATGTAGGTATATTCTGAGAACACAATTACTGGATTTTGTCTGTTTGTTGTTTCTTTGTTTGTCAGAGAAGAAGTTATTTATATGAGAAACGTGTATGGAAGTCTTTTTTATATGACGGCCCAGGGCTTATGACCTGTATGAATCATACTTGCTATTACAGGTTGTAAGGCCTGGGCCTATGATCTATCTTAATAATTTTATATTTTGTGTTCCGTCTCGACGCCTGGAATCCATTATGAGAGAACAGCCTGCTGTTTCGCCACTAGACACGCGTTCCTACCCCCTCTGATTCCCTGTTTGCGACAATTTATTCCCGCTGGTATCCCTGTTTCCGGTTTCGTCCGCGCAACGGTTTTTCTTTCATATAACGTCATTGTTTCGCGCCATTCGGCACGCGTTTTGACACGCCAACTTTTGTTGTGATTTTTTGTGTTTCTATTGCAACCTACCCCCTTAATTTTTGATCCCTAGGTTAACAAACATTAGACTATACAAATTTTTAACATAGTGCGACAGGACGTTGATATTTTAGTGTAAATCCCGTGAATTTCGTCAAACGATTGTTAACAAGATGGCGGACGAGCAAGCTCCTTCGCCGGTATCCTCGAATGACGGATCTTCTTTCGAAGAACCGAGTCGAAAGAGACGCCGCGTAGCATACGACCCGCGTGTAGACCACCTGCTAAAACAGGTGACTGCTCTGACGGAGGCCTTGTTAGCGGGCGGCGCGGCCCCTGCATCAACAACGCCGCCAACGCCGGAACACGAATGCGCCCTTTATTCAGCCGCCGCCGAGCCTCAGAAGGGCGAGGAATACGCTGGAGTTCGGCAAGCTCAGCACGGTCGTGAAGGAGCCGCCAGTACCGAGAGCGGACCCGAAGCGAATCGAACAGATCTCGAAGTTGCAACACTTCGATTCCGACGAGTGGTCAGGCGTTCGCTATGCGGAAACGCAGAGAACCTACGCGGCGACTCCCACATTTGTGGAATTGTCGGTGAACGACGACTTGAGAAGGGTCGATAACGCGCCGAAACATACTGGCTTGCTGGAAAGATCGCTCGCCGCGCTTTCAAACGCCTTGCTCGCCCAGAGCCCTGAGAGACGGGATGCAATCGCTGGTGAATTGGGCATCCGAACCCGGCACGGATCTTCCGCTTCGGCTCTCTTCGAGCGGATTCAGTCGATGTTCACCAGCGATGCTCCGTACAATAAGATTTCGGACGACATCCTGCAGATTGTGTGCGGCAGACGGGCAGAGTGTATACTGAACCGGAGAAAGGCCATATTGGAGGGCTTCAAAGGCCCTTTCGTGCGAGAAGGTGCGGCCAAAATCCCTCCAAGCTCGGGATACTTGTTCAATAGGGAAGAGCTATCGGCGTATATCCTAAAGAACGGGGGCCAGGAGAAGGTGATGGTCTCGCCCGCAACCCGAAACCTGGCCCAACCGTCAACATCTCAGCCCCAGCCGTCAACTTCTCGTCGAGCTCCGAACCAGGGATACCTCCAGTCCCGTAAGCCCTTTCTGCCGGAGCCGAGGAACAGGGATCGAGGCCCAGGGAACCCGAACAGGAGACCTATCCGGAAGGCAGACCACGGCCAAACCTCCGTTAGTCTTCCCCACCAGGCAGCTGTTGAGCAGCTTCAGCACGAAGGAGTCTCGAGACATGTCGAGTCACATTCAGGCCTTGAAGATGTCAGGCGTGCTGGAAAGAGCAGATCATTCTCCGAGCTTCATCTCAAATCTGTTTCTAACTCCGAAGTCGGACAACTCCCTAAGGCCGATATTCAACCTGAAGGCGTTGAATGCCTTTGTGGAGGCGAAACCCTTCAAGCTGTTCAACCACTTTCGAGTCCCAGACTTCCTCCAGCCCAAAGATTGGTTGGTGAAGATCGACCTAACCCAGGCATACTTTCACCTACCAATAGCGGAATCGCACCGAAAGTTCCTGAGACTGTACTACCAAGGGGAACTTCTCCAGATGACCTGCCTGCCCTTTGGCCTGTCATCAGCCCCGAGAATGTTCGCAACGCTGTCAAACTGGCTAGCGGGACTCTTGCGGAAGAGAGGAATAAGAACCGTAGTCTACCTGGACGACTTCCTTCTGGCCAATCAGTCAAGGGACCTGCTAGCGACCCAGGCAGTAGAGACGGTCAATCTGTTCCAGCATCTGGGTTGGGCATCAACCGCGACAAGTGTGTCCTTATACCTACGCAAAAGCTGGAGTTTCTGGGCATAACTTGGGACACCGAAGCCAACCAGAAATCCCTCTCGGACCGCAAGTGCTCTGGCCTTCGCCAAGTACTGCGCCGCCCGATCGAGGCCGGCAGTTGCTCCCCCAAGCAGGTTCTAGGCCTCTTGGGGAGACTCAACTTCGCCACCCCTCGGGGTCGTTTGCATTGCCGAAGACTGCAGAGATTCAGCCGCCAGCTGCAGAGGCACGAGCCATCCAGACAAGTGGAGCTTCCTGCCGCGGTTCGGCAAGACCTAGAGTGGTGGTTGGAGGCCGTAGGGGAGTCCTGCCCAATACACGAAGCCCCCTTCTCCCACGTCCTGACTACAGACGCAGCGGACGCAGGTTGGGGCGGCCAGGTGGACGACAAGACGATATCAGGCCAGTGGTCCCCAGAGCAGATGCGGTGGCATTCCAACCAGAAAGAAGCCTTCGCTGTTTACGCAGTGATCAGGGATCACGCTTACCTGCTAAGAGGAACGAAGACCCTACTGCAGACAGACAACAAGACAGTAGTGGCTTACATCAACAAGGAGGGGGGGACAAGATCATTGGGCTTTCTGAAGATAACTCGAGACCTCCTAGAGTGTATCGACCAGCAGGAAATATCTCTGACAGCGCAGTACATTCCAGGGAGATACAACGGGATTGCGGACCGACTCTCACGGGGGACACCACTCCCGGAATGGCACCTCCTGTAACCAGCGACAGAGGAAATATTCCGAATATGGGGACGTCCTCAGATCGACCTCTTCGCATCGGCCACCGCCCATGTGGTGCCAAACTACGTGTCGCTAGACTCAACCGATTTCTCGGCCTCCTATCTCAACGCATTCAGTCAGCATTGGGATTACGAGCTGGCCTGGGAATTTCCGCCGCCGAATCTCGTCCCAAGAGTACTGGCGCACTTGAACCTGGCAAGAGGCACCTTTCTCCTAGTTGTGCCAAGATGGGAGAAGACATTCTGGAGGGCCGATCTCAAACAACGAGCAAAGGGAGGGCCAATAAGCGTAAGAGATCTGAAGATCGTCCTGATCGATACGTCGACAGGGTTTCCCCCACCGAGGGTGTCGGACCTCCAACTGGAAGTTTGGAGAATAGCAGTGGGTGGGAACAGGCTATAGCGGATTGGAGCCAGGAGGAACAGCAGCTGTTCAGATCTGGCTGGAGAGGCTCAACGCTGAACACCTACAAGCCGGCCTGGGATAGGTGGCAGCGATGGTGTACCACGCATTCTGTCCAACCTCATAACCGTCCCCCTGCAACAGTGGCAAGATATCTGGCCAACCTGTTCATCCACGAAGGGCTAGCCCCTCGAACAATATTGGTCCACAAATCGGCAATCGTATCCTTCTGTGGCCCAGCTCTTGATGCAGATAAGATTAGCTCGAACTTCCTCGTCAGGCACGTCCTTAAAGCCATCTCGGTTTCTGGTGGATGCACTGAGAGACCCCCGATTTGGAACCCCCGAGTAGTGGTGGAGTGGCTACGTGAAAACCCGCCAAGAAACAGCCTGTATGACGTGTCAAGGAGGACGGCCATACTACTCATCATGGCATCTGGGCGAAGAGTCCAAGATCTGACACTTCTCAGAGTCACCCCGGACCGATTGATCGACAAAGGAGACTCCATCACGCTATGGCCCGCCTTTGGAGCGAAGACTGACACGGCAAGACACAAACACTCGGGATGGAGGTTGAGCGCATCGGATGAAAGGAACATCAACCCCTTGTTTTGGATCCGAAAGCTGGTCTCACTCTCACAGCCGAGACGAAAGCCGGACATGAAAGAACTATGTGTGACGACAGCAGGTGAAGTAAAGCCAGCTTCACGGACAATGATAGGTGGTTGGATCAAGTCAATCCTAAGAGAGGCTGGAGTGGAAGCAACGCCAGGAAGTTTTCGTTCTGCTGTGGCTTCGTTGAATTGGCTGGAAAACTACCCGATAGAGGAGATCTTGTCAAGGGGAAACTGGCAGAGTGAAATCACCTTCCGAAAATTCTACCAAAGAGAGATAGTAGATAACCCCAAGCAACAATGCCTCCAGAGCTCATTAGCGCCTCTCTTTACGCCAATCTAGGCAGTCACATATAACGTCGAACCACTAGGTCACCAGGTGATAACAAACAGATCTCTCATAATGGATTCCAGGCGTCGAGACGGAACACAAAATAAAAGAATTTTACCTTCCATTAAAATTCCTATTTTGTTTCCCTCGACGCCTGGAATCCAGGTAATCCCTACCTGGTGCATTATGAGTCATATGAAAGAAAAACCGTTGCGCGGACGAAACCGGAAACAGGGATACCAGCGGGAATAAATTGTCGCAAACAGGGAATCAGAGGGGGTAGGAACGCGTGTCTAGTGGCGAAACAGCAGGCTGTTCTCTCATAATGGATTCCAGGCGTCGAGGGAAACAAAATAGGAATTTTAATGGAAGGTAAAATTCTTTTAATAATCTTAATTAATTTCTATAATCTTCTATAATTTATCTTAATTAACTACATATATTTTTGAAAACACCTACGAGTCTTAGAACCATTGTTTCTGCTTCAGGATAAACTACAAACTAGACAACCTTTTTAACAACTTTTTTGTGTGTACCTGTTGTATGACATTATTTACTGTCTCTTTGATTATTTTTTTAAAATTATTTATATTTTCAACAATTATTTCAATTTTAATGTGTATTTCTTAATTGGGGATTTGACATAACCATTGCTTATATTAATTGTATGTATTATCAACATCTCTGTATTCTGTATTATCAACGTTTCTGTAATAATATTAGTGTCAGGTGTTAAATAGTGTGTTATAATGTTTACAACTCATCCTGAAGAAGAGAGAATTGGTCTCTAAACATGTAGATTTTGTATCTAACAAAGTGGTATAAAAAAGTTATTTCACTTTAATTAATTAAATAAGGGTTCCTAATATCCATGGCACACATGTGAAGAGATTACTAAATATTGTTTATTTGAGAAATCTCTCCGATACATGTAAAGATTTATGAAATTTAACGAAATAAAAATAAAATATACCTGAAATGTCAATGACTGATTCCTGGTCCTTGTTGATCATTTCCCATTCTCGCCAACTGTAGTCTAATTTTCCTGAGTCATTCTTCTGAACATCACATTTCCAAAACCTGAAAGAAATTAATTAAGATATTGTTGAAAGACATAAATAATCATAAATGATAAAATTTGATCTCTCTTTTCGGAAATTTGTTCGAAATGATATGTTCTTTTCAGGCAAAATGCAACAGTCCGTGGCCCAATCTCAAGAAGTATGCGAAATGACTAAAATTTTTATATACGATGAAGATAGACTTGGCTATGTTACGGAAGAATCTAAATAATGAATTAACGAAAAATTTGTCAAACCTGATGGTACTGTCGGAGCAGGCGGTGGTGATGATGTAAGGGGCGAAGCAAGCAGGATATATGGAAGCTGAACTTAGATGGCCAGCAGCGGGACTAGCGTGGATAACTTCTACACCAGGAGGCAACGGCAGTTCACAAGAGCACACCTAAAATTTCAAGAATACTCGATCAAAGAAAAAATCATAATTAAGAAAGTAATTGTATTTTCGGTACAATATGATTGTTAGTAGTTTAGTAATTTGAATAAATGAAGTTATGTATTATAATTGCAACTATTCAATGAAAAACAATAAAAATAAGTCAAGAAATCACAAGAATTAGTGAGTAAAAGAAATTATCAAAAATGCTTTCTAAAGGGTTTTAAAAATTTCTAAATTAATCTAATACAGTGAAACCTTGTTCATTCGAACTTAGATAATTTAATTTGCCATAATTCAAAATTTTTAAAAACCACAAATTCCAAAATGTTAATTTCATAACCTAAAAAATAGCACTAATAAACTGTGGTAATTCATAATTTGAGATAATTTTTATCCCTTTGTGCCATAAATCAATACATTTTATACAACCTATCCTGAAGAAGAGAAGATTGTTCTAGAAACATGCAGATTTTTAAAACCAATTTATCCATTTTTTATTTCAAAACCAAATTTATCCATTGCACACTGAAATTACTTGTTAATTCAGGAAAAAATCGTATTTCAAAATTATTCCCAAAATGAATCCCTGTCATAAACTAATACATTTTATCACCGCATAATCAAAGAATGCAATATTATTTCTGACAAATTTGGCATTTTATCTACAGATAACCTTAGTGTTGAATTTATTAATTGTGGAAAAACATAAAATTTATGTACGTAACTTAAAATAAAATTGTTTACTTTGGTAGTTGTGATGACAACATGAGAGGATGGTGGGGTGAGGGTAATAGCATCGGCGTCAGCTAAGGACACAGATCTCTTTCTTCCTCCTTCTCCATCGGCTTCATCTGCGTCCTGAATGAGAGCACTATCAGGGACATACATCATGCTTCCAGTCAGGACATCAACTGGAATCCAAATCGATAATGATAAAGGGAAAGTTATAAGAAAGAGAAACATCATAAGTTAGTAATTTTTAATTATTATCACACCAGTGGAATCCGGCTGAGATGCGATGACTAGCCTCCACATATGCACAGTGGTCCCATTGGGAGTTCTCTCCAATACCACGATGTAGAAGGGTTCCTCGAACACCGACGCTTGCTGTAGGTCCACCATCGCATCCAATTCTGACTCCATCAGACTCGGTGCTCGTTGATGACCGGTGTGACCTTCTGTGTGATGTGGTTCTACATTACTCTGTATTACACGCTCTCCTGCAACATGAAAAATACTAAATAGCTGTCTTCCGAATACAAAACACATAATTTTATGATTTTGCTGTGTACGAAAACAATTAAAATATTTTATAATTACAGTAAAACCATAATCACCTTTTATAATTATGGTTTATTGGAATCGTGATAATGCAAAATTTTACATAATTAAAATTTTCTGAAACACACAAGGCACAAAAAGTTAATTTTGTAGTTGATTTATTCATATTTAAAGATAATTTTTGACCCGTGTGCCATAAATCTATACATTTTACGTCACAATTTTTTTAATGCTAAACAAAATTGACAAGACAACTTTTTATATTGTAATTGTACTGCGATACTTGTACTATGTGTACAAACGCCTCAGCCCGCTCGTATATGATTTTTTTTTATATATCCCGATCTCTGTCGCCACCATTTACTGATAATTGAAAAATACATTAAAATTAGCAGCCGTCGCACGTCGGTAATTTTCAAATAGATTGAAGCTATTCAATGTGTTAGAAATAGTGAAATATACAGATAATTAAGAATATTTTTATTAATTAATAATAATTATTAAAGAAATGTAACTCACCAGTGATGAGTTGTTCTTGGAAAACATGTAGCAGTTGTGTGTTCTGCCAATCATGAGTGGCATCGGCAATGGCATCCAAGCGTATGACGCAGCCAGGCCTCGCAGTTGACTGCTGGCTGACGATCTTAATACGGTCATGGAGCGGAGTTTGATGAACATTCTCGGCAGATGACTCAGTAGAGAGAGATACCATGGAGTCCTGGAAGCAGAAAGAAACATTTATGCTGGGGTGTGCAGTCAACTATTTTCCATATTTTTATCAAATCCACTTTTTAATCTTGCATTTCTTCATAGATGTATGGTGTAGATTTAATTTTTAAATAAGCAAATATATAATACAAACATTTCGCATCTGAAATTGATAGACAGATGCATCGGAAAGAGGAATCCAGACATGACTTATTTCATTATATAATTTAAACACAAATGAATAAATGGGCACTCACAACCATGTTAGCATTCCGGAACCGCCGTTCTGAGCTTGCAACTTCTGCCAACAAAGTTCTTGCATCAATGACGGCTTGGTAGACTCGAAGGCTTTCTCCATCACTAGCCACAAAACAGGCTGATGGTGAATTGGAAAGGTTACCCAACGTCGTGCTATAAATAAAAACAAAATAATTTTTATTAATAAAAAGGGAACACTTTGTATAAAACCACTATTTATTGAATTATCAACATGTTTCGGGGCCTACGGCCCCTTTATAAGGATACAACGTATACTAAAAATTAAAGTTGGAAGTACGCATTAACAAAAACAAAACATAATTTGTAATAATTGTTAACCAGTAATCAATCTAAAGTAAGTAATCAAACATTCATATTGCTAGAAATATTATTTAAGAATTGTAAATAAAATGCTAATCATATCTCCAAAGATTCAACTGTTGTACAAAGTGGGAACACAATGTGACAAAATTTACTAACCTGGGTAGCAGCGTGGGTATCCATGCAACATTACTGAATGCAGATGGGTGTGGCGAATTGATCCGCGCCAATTCTCCTACTCCACCAGAGCGGCTGAGCGGGCCCACCGCATCCACCCTCCACAAGATCAGCTCAGAGCAGAAACCTTCGGGACGAGTAGGGCGCAGCGAGGTAACACCTGAATCTGCATCTGGTGCATTAGTCTGCTGACCGGGCAGGGGACTGGGGGGCGGAGCCAGGATGCCGCCTGGCGCCATGTCTAGGTAAATTGTAATGCATACATAAATTATTACAATTACAACAATATTATTGTTTAAAGAATGCAATAGTAGAATCGTAGGCAATAATAATCGTAATACAATAAAAAGAGATCATTTGTGTATTAGGATAGGTAGACTCCTTTCCATTTAAGAGAGAAAACTGAATTAGTGCATGTAAACCGTGCGTACGAGGCACATTGTTTCGTTGTGTTGATGTTAATACCCGTAAATACTAAGCCAGCAAAACAATGCGAGTCGTTTTTTAAATTTAAGGTTTCAGAGGTAAGTTTATACAGCTCCTTATAACACATATGGAAATAAAAACACTTGTTTTTAAGGTCTAACTTTGTAATTTTCTGAGACGCATTTTGAGAGGGTTGATTTGAGTTTTAAATTTTTTTATTTATTAATTATATTTTATTATTTTATTTATTATATAATTTAAAAAAATGTTTTTAAAATTTAAGGTTTCAGAGGTAAGTTTATACAACTACAAATAACACATATGGAAATAAAAACACTTGTTTTTAAGGCCTACCTTTGTAATTTTCTGAGACGCGTTTCGAGAGGGTTGATTTGAGTGAATAGAACCAGGGTATGATAGGAGAGGGGAAATGAGGGTGGATGCAGCGAAACAGCAAAATGAAAAAACCAACCAGCTATGTTGTGATGACTAGTGGTAAGCAGCAAGGGTAGAACAGGATGACAGGTAATATCATTCACCCTGAATCTATGTCCGGAAGCTCTGGATGCATGGCCTATGGATAATACCTGGAAAATAAAACATTATATTATTTTGTATCACAGAAATGTATTTTAACGTAGAAAAAAAAAATTATAAGAAAATGTAGAAACGTATTTGTGTATAATCCCCAAAAGCAATGTTAGATACGAGAACACAATCTATATTTCTCATTCATAACAATGTTATGTTTCATTTTAGATTTTTACTCCCAAAACACTGTTTTTTCATTCAATTTAAACAGATTATCAACATGTTCCATAACCATGCTTATAGAATAGACATAAAGTACAATATAAATATAGAACAAACAAAAATATAAAAGTACATACAATAAAGTTCAAGTCACTTTCATAGAAGAAATTGGAGTAAAACAACCATAAGAATACACATGTTACAAATAATGAGAAATAACAATATACACAATTATATACATCCCTATTCTGAAAATAACAATGTCTGGATTTTTAAGATCTTTATCCCAACACTTAATAGACGATAATGAAAATTAAAAATGTCCAGAGCGGATTTTGTAATTCTACGGCTCAAATACACTGTATTAAAAAATGATATAAGAAAGATTGTTTCTTACAATCGTATTAATTTCTTCATCCACAGCGTCCAGATGAAAAATCGTGGCTAAACTTGTCATGACCACGTTTGGCGTTACCGCGTATTCAAATCTTCCCATCTTGACATTTGACAGATAGCAATTTACATCTTTCTCCCTCCCTCATAGAAACAAACACCGACGTAAAGCTATGTCTCGTTTATTTTTAATTTTTATTATCATCTATTAGGTGTTGGGATAAAGATCTTAAAGATCCAGACATATCTGTCAAAAAATGTCAAGGTGGGAAGATTTGAATACGCGGTATAACGCCGAACGCGGTCATTACAAGTTTAGCCATGATATTTCATCTGGACGCTGTGGATGAAGAAATTAATACGATAGTAAGAAACAATCTTTCTTATATCATCTTTTAATACAGTGTATTTGAGCCGTAGAATTACAAAATTCGCTCTCGACATTTTTAATTTTTATTATCGTCTATTAAGTGTTCGGATAAAGATCTTAAAGATCCAGACATTGTTATTTTCAGAATCGGGCCGATAATGTGACAAATATAATAAAATAAATTCATAAATATAATAATTTCAGCGCAAGATGCATTGCTTCCAAAGCTAATGACATCAAAACACATAACAGCCAGTAACACAATGTACCATGGAATGCATATCTTATAAATATGAAATTCAAGGAACTGACAAAAAACAAATTTTGAAATACACAAAATTATTATTTTAAATGTGCTGAAGAATAAACTAAAATTGCATTTGCGAAAATATTGTGTAATATTTTTCCATTTTAAACAAATAATGCCCAGTAATATTGATAATAATAATAATATTGAGTCATTCAAAATAGCACAGATTTGCAAAATTCAACATTTATTTTGGTCCCTTGAAAATTGTATTAATGAGGTTCTACTTTAAATAAATGTATAATTTCTAGTTTTAAGTAACTTTTTTGTTAAACTAACAATTTTCAGTCCTCAGCAACAGTAAGGCAGGCGCCACACTGCTGATCTACATTTCTTTCCATTTAATATGCGCTTATCTGCACGGACAATCGGTCAATCCATTTGCTTTGCCGATTTGACACAACGCAAGATCCGCACAGTGTGGCGCCGGCTTAAAAGTCTGTGCTTACTATAGTAACTTTCATTAGCGACCGAAAAGACTAAGCCACACTGTAAAAAGATGCAGACCTATAAACAAAGGAACTTAACCGGCCATATGCCAGAGCGTAGATCTCCGCGACTACTTTTGAACCCTCTGTGTGCCGGAGCTGAGATATGCGATATGTACTGCCTAGACATGTATGCGAATTTGACCTCTTTTATCTGTGTTTATGGGTTCTTAAAGCTTATTATTGGTTGTATCTTAAGTTTTTGAATGAATGAACAAGTTCTATTCGTCGAGTAACCTCATTGGCTGCGTAAACCGGATTAAATAATCATTCCAATTATCGTCTTCGAACTGCGCAGTGATTATTTGTTATTTATTTATGTGTTAAAAAAAAATTTTTTTTAATAAAAAAGTGTTAAAAGCAAGTATTTTTATATTCTTTGTTTTATCTTTAGTGTTATTGCTTTCATGGTTTTATTCGATAAACATGTGCATACATTCTCACAGTAAATTTCATTACTTATTTTCATAATTATTGTATAAGTAATTATTGAAGTATAAGTAATTATTGAACCTGTATATTGAGAAACCAGAAACTGCAACTTCTTAATAATTATTGTTGATTTTTACATGAATATAACCATCACAAAAAAGTGTCTAAAAACAGCAATCGTGTGCGAGATTGCATGGCAGTTAGCGTACATTCCGCTTTACATATGCACGGCATATGACCGGTTAAATAATTATACGGTCACAATCATGGATATACAAACCAATTCTCTGTCTGATTCCCATCATTGTCAGTGATCTGTGTATTTGTAACTTTTATTGAAGAGGCAGTATGTGAAAAAGTAAACACAAAGTATGTGGCAGATGGGAAAATAGAAGGGCAAATCAGGAAAAAATTAAGAATATTTAAATTATAATACCAACCGATGAAAATTTAGACTTGTCCTGGAATGTGAGTTGCCACAGGTTGAGTGTACCATTGGCGTGGTTGGTTACCATCGAAATCACTGGACAAGGCGGGGCAGTCAACAAATCTCCATCTTTATTTTCGTTTTCTTCCTTGTCTTTATCTTTTTCACCTGTCTTTCCATTCTTGTCATCTGGAAGGTAAACAATTATGAATATTGTATTGAAATTAAATTATGAATATTATATTGAAATATGTATTACGTATCTGAATATTATTTGTCCAAGCCAAATTTAAATAAGGGATGAATCGATTGTAATCAGTTAGTTTTGATTTGAATAAATATATGTAATACATAATTATAAAATGAATTGTAGGAAGTGTAGAACCTCACTAATTCAGAATTTTATGCAATTAAAAATAATTCGAATTTTTCACAACAATATGAACAAGTTTATACTAAATTCACTTGTTAATTTGAAATCCTGACAATAATTCACAATTCTGAATCCCTTCTCTGATAACTTAATACATTTTTACATAGCATAATTTGAAAAAACCAAAAAGCGATCAATTGGAGAATTATACTTACATTTCCACCTTATCTAGATTCATGTAAACGGAATATAGTAAAACTCTATTAATTCAAACCCCAATAATTAAAAATTCAGCGTATTTCGAAATTTTTCAAACCCACAAGTCACAAAATGTTAATTTCATGGTAGATTAATGTCGTTAGTTCGAAAACCTTTTCGCAATTCATGATTCAAAATAATTTTTAGCCCCTTGCGCCATAAATCAATATATTTTAGTTCACATAATTTGAAATTTGACAAAATTGAAAAAATTATTTCAATTATTTTAGTGAGAACAACAAATATGTCAATATAGGATACTTTAACAATAGAACTGTCGTGATTTTTGATTAGCATAATACATATAGTTTTTTGAAATGATTCCTTGAAATATGCAAAAATACAGACATTTTTCACAAAATTTATGTATTTTTTCATAATACATAATCAGTTATACGATTTTTGGTAAATTTCGCAATCATATTGCGATTTTTCTTTTTGGACTTTAAATTTCGAATTAACGGGATTCAACAAAATTGGAAATGTTTTTTTTGGGTCCCTTGAATTTTGAACTAACAAGGTTCTACTGTGCATTTTTTATTATATGCAAATTTTTGATCATTTGCATTTACACCTTGTGAAGGCATGGTGATTTGTTGTTATTTTTAATTCTACGATTCTCTATAGTTGTTTGAACTTTTGCATTTTTTTAAAACATATATGTATTTTTTAAACATTACAAAAATATATAATTTCTTATTTATAGTCTGATACAATTTGGTATACAAATTTTAAATTTTGATTTGAAAAAAAATATATTGAGTGTTGATGCTGTACGAGAATTTATAATATTTTTGTGCACGGCATTTTAAAGTCTCGTGTTTTAGCATTTCCAACACAAAATTACGAAGTTAATAGACAATGCAATATTAGATTATAATAAAATTTGCATTTTACTTAAGACAGTTTGAAAACAAATACAGCTTATGTATAACAAATACATTGTGTTATGGTTCATCTCTTATCAAAAAATATGTGTGCCAAAAGCATGATAAAAAATTGTAATTTTAATGGGCATGGTTTTGTTTTAACACTTGATTGGCAGGGTTGTATTATGTTTTTTATTCTCAAACCTTTAACTTCATTTTCTGCTTCGTCCTCTCCTCCTTGGGGCCATTCATTCTCCTCCTTTTCCTCTTGAACACTGGCCAAAGGTGTGGACACTTCATTTACCATCGGATCTAAATAGGGGAAAGGAAAAAATACTGTTAGTTTCTGTTTACTCTCAAACTTATCACCGTATTTTATGATCATACTAGCTGTTCGTACCCGGCGTTGCACGGGTTAAGGATTAAGTTGAAATAAATTTGTGGGGGGTAACAAAGGTTTGATTTGAACGGTACAGATTTGCATCGAAAATATATTAGGGGAGGAGGAAAGGTAAAAGGTAATAAAATAAAGCCTATGTTACCTGCCGAGTCCTAAAGAATAAGTTTAAAAATTTGGAGTCCGATTGGTCGAACGGTATAGATTTGCATCGAAAATATATCAGCGGAGGGGAAGGGTTAAAAGAATAGGGGAGAAATGTCGCATATATTACCCGCCGAGTCCTTAAGAATAAGTTTCCAAATTTCGAATCCGATCGGGCAAACAGTACAGATTTGCATCGAAAATATATCAGCGGAGGGGAAGGGTTAAAAGAATAGGGGGGAAATGTCGCATATATTACCCGCCGAGTCCTTAAGAATAAGTTTCCAAATTTCGAATCCGATCGGGCAAACGGTACAGATTTGCATCGAAAATATATCAGCGGAGGGGAAGGGTTAAAAGAATAGGGGAGAAATGTCGCCTATGTTACCCGCCGAGTCCTAAAGTATATGTTTCCAAATTTTTAATCCAATCGGTCAAACGGTACAAATTTGCATCGAATATATGTCAGGGGAGGGGAAGGGGTATTAGAATAGGGGGGAAATATCGCCTATGTTATTCGCAGAGTTCTAAAGAATAAGTTTCCTAATTTTGAGTCCGATCGGTCAAACGGTACAAATTTGCATCGAAAATATGTCAGGGGAAGGGAAGGGGTATTTAGAATAGGGGGGAAATGTTGCCTATGTTACCCGCCGGGTCCCAAAGCATAAGTATGCAAAATTTGAGTCGAATCGGACAAACAGTGTGGATAGAGAATAGATTTGTATAGAGAACAGACAGACAGACAGACAGACATTGAGTTTTATAGATATAGATTATATAAAGTATACCAAGAGGTGGGTGCTGGTCTTGTTTGGCAGTTTTCTGCCTGACATGGAGCAGTAGTCCAGCAGTGTGGTATAGGGCAGCTGCGGTGGACATCGTGGTGGCATCTCCTAGTGGAAAGGCTCCGGGGATCCTGGTGCTAAAGGACACCTGCGCCTGCCGGAAGGATCCAGGGTGGTACTCGTCCAACCATTCCACTTGCCTGGAACACAATAATACACACTAAAATGTTGTTATTTAATTAATTTTGATTAACTTGATTCATAAAAAAGTGTATAGATGGCACTCCACATAAGTTCGGGAATTTGCTTGCATTATTTGGTTAAGATAATCTTCACTGTAGTAAATCACTTCACTTGTATTGACACACAACAAATTACATTTTCAACACTAAAAGATGGGTTTTACGGAAACACTAACAAGCTAAGCAGGGTTTAGTAACAAGCAATGCACAGCAGCCGATTGCTTTCTGCTCGCAAGCAAAAGAAAATACATGAGATTGTAACGTAACAAATTGTTACAAATAAATATAATTCTAAGTATAATTTAGAATTTTTTCTAATTTTTTTTAAATACGTATGTTAAAAAAATTTAGGCCCTAATACATTATAATTCAAATGCTCGTTATTAATAAAGACTTTTTAATATCCATCATACCATATTAGAAAGCTGCCATCTATTGGATGAATGGAAAAGAGTAGATCGGGACTGTGGTGCCAATCCCGAAGGAGAGATTCTATCTTAGCATCAAGAGAGTCTGGTAGGTGAGTGCATGTAACATCAGTCGCTATAGAGTTTATTGATGTAGTGTTGGATAAACTGGGATGACTGTGGTTGGCACTACCTGAAAATGGCATAAAATTGGATTAGAGAAAATTTGAAAACAAATTAATATGTCGCATCTACCAATTTTTTTGATCTGTTATTTAAATACACTGATTATACTTAATCTGTACAGTGTAATCCCTAATTATCCCATGTTTTACCTAGATGAGAATATATATTTTTTTTGAGGTTATATCACAATGCCTAATGTCAAAAAAGTAGAACATAGCGGAACTTCTGTTCAATAAACTTTTATTGAAAGTAATTTTTTCTTTACCATTCAAAGCTAAATTATTGGGATATAATTCCAATACAACGAATACACACGTCTATTTAACAAAACTTTTACCGATAATTAACATTATAATTATCAGTTGGTGTGTAATTATATGCGGAATAATTCAGATTACCAATAAAGTGGGATACTTACCTAAGTAATTTAGGCTGTATGCAGAAAGACCCAGATTAACAAGAAATGGAAAGAGACACAAACATAATATTTAGACGATAGTTTCAATAAAATTTGTGTTCATATGTTCTCGGTTAAGTTTTTGATTTCGCAGCATGGATACAAAAAATATCGAAGATGTCTTTAAAAAATAAACAATAAAATAAAAGTTACCAAAAAAGTCCATAATGGTTTAATAAAATAAATGGAAATATAAAATATGGAATTAATGCCAATTATTTGATAAAATCAAATGAGTTTTATTGGATAATAATATTTTTAGCTTTTATGTATTATTAAGTATTTAATGACGTTTCTATAAAAAGAAATTCAGTGATAGAAATTCTGTTTTAGAACTAAAACATTGGTGCTCTGGCAATATAAAGGGATGTTTGTAAAAAGTCCTGTGGAGATTAAAATATTTGTATGCAACCTCTGGCAATTTCAAATAAATACATAAATAAAATTATATGTTTGAAAAAATTGATTACATTTGTAAACCAGAAGGTTAAATTATTAAACTTCTCCAAAATTTTCATATGTTAAAATCAAATAATGTGGAGTTCCACCATAGGAAGCTATAAGTGGGATTATGTTATATCACTAATGGAATTTTAATATATGAATAAATATACTTTGTGAACTTTTTTAATAATCGTTCATAAAATATTTTGAAAAAATAATGCAAACGGCACTTCTTTGATCAACAAATGCATTTAATAGAATATAATAACCCGATACAACCTGCAAATATATCTAAGCAAATATAAGTGCTTTGGGTGCGCTAACATAGAAGAAATAATTATATACATATGTGAATACTAAAGTGAAGAAACATCTAAAGTGATTTTGCACAAAGATTTATGTAGTTTTATGACACATGCCAAATGCTATTATAATATAAAATATTTTATTCTCCTCAACTTCTGTTAACACGGCATAAAAATTTCTCTCATTCAAAAACCAACATAAATGAAGCAATCGTTTAAATAATCCAATCTCATTTTTCCCGAAACTTTTAAACAACAGAACACTGGTATGGGATATAAATGAAATATTTTCCATGTTGTAATTCTCAAAATTTAAGGATCACAAGTGGTTATGTCGTTCATACAATACACAAAAATTCAATATAATAGTTGTTATTAGAATGAGAGTTTTGACATTTTCATATTAGACGACGAGACTGTGAACAGACAAAATCTACATGCATTTTTTATCTGTTTAACATAACTTGTTACTACTGAAATGGTGCACATTATTGAATAAATGACAGATATAAAAAAAAAACATCAAAGCGAAACGAAAATGAACAGTCGTTATCCCAGCATGAACAACGAATGTGTATTAATTTTACAAGATCAAACGACAAAAAAACCTGGCAAAGGTTGTTCATCACTGTTGCTGTCGTCTTGAGAACAACACTTGTTGAGTTTGCACGGTTTACGCTCTGAAATATAAAATTAGATTGCGAACATGTTTTTTAATTCGCGAAAAATAATAAAAATACAAAATAATACAGAAATACTGTTCTATGAAAAGAATTAAATAAAAACCCACTCAAAAATGTATTTGCATACAAATTAAAAAAAAAAACCGAGTTAAAATACTTATTGTGCCAACATTTTTTCCTGTTGATGGTCTAATTTAATATTTGATAATATCTACATAAGTACCATTGGCAAGCATAAAACATATGACAGTACAGATTTTAAAGATAGATATCAGGATATTAATTTGATTTATATGTATATTATTTTTGTATCACTTTGATGATGCCGCAAATAAACATAACCATCTTACCCACTTAGACCACTGTCAGAAAATTTAAAAAAATGTCATAATATATTTATTTTTTGTTAACATTCTATATAGGAAAACAAAGTTGACAGTATAATTGCCACAAATTTTTATAACAGTGAAAAATCATAATTTTCTAATTAACTCTTAATTCTCAATAAATAATTAAGTTATGTCAACACAAGATAGGGACTGTGAAATCAGTGAGAATGATTATTTTGAAAAATTTGTTTTGTTGTATTACATAATACATACAACTTTGCAGTTGTTATAATGGCAATAGTATCTACACATCAATCTTAAATACTATATAAACCATTTTTCAAAGACATAATGAGGTATTTAGAAATATATAATTTAATCGTGTACTGCGTACTCCACTAGGTAATGTACAATTTTTAATTTAATTGATGCCACTTGATGTGTAAAAATTAAATTTTAGAGTAAATAATGTTACATTAATTTAAAAACTAAATGTCTCAAATTATTGATTATTATTAAAAGGATTCTTATTATTGAAATGTATGTATGTGAATTTTACCATTCAAATTATAAATAAAATACGAGGAATCTAGGAGAGCTGTACAGTTCACCTATGTTTAATAACTGATGGTGCCACTGACGCAAAATCTATATATCATTGTTAACGTCTTCTTGACCGATTATTTGGAGAACGGGGGGAAAGTCACAGGACAGCACTATGCTCATTTATTGAGCCCATTTGACAATTATTTGATGAGAAAATTTGGTGAGGAAAATGGTGCTCTTTCATCGTGATAACGCACCAGCTCGCTCTTCCACAATCGCTTCACTTCACTTTCAATTCAGATCCATGTGATTTCTTTTTGTTTCCAAACATGAAAAAATGGCAAGGTAGAAAGAGTTTCACGTCAAATGAGGAAGTCATCGCAGAAAGATATATAGACCTATTTTGCTGAGTTTGTTTAAAAAATTGTAATATCGCTGGACTAAGTGTATCGTACTGAATAGAGACTATGTTTTAAGGGTAAATATATATATATATATATATAAATAAATACCAATGAAATGTATGGACAAGGTATAGCAAAAGAATGCTTTGTGAGTTTGTTATCGCTTCTGTTCTGGAAATTCTGACCTCAACAACGAGGCCCGTGGACGACTGGAGATTACAGTCGATAATTGAAAGCCACAGCTGATTCATCTCAGAATTAGTAAGCCTTCAACGTAAGTGACAAAACAACATTGATTCATTTGCGTCAAATTGGGAAAATAAAGACGCTCGCATAGTGGTACCATATGAACTTACTGAAGGACAACAGCAGGCTCAAGTCGAGGCTTACCTTAATTTGTTGAGTCGGCGCATAAATGAGGGAATTCTGAATCGGATTGTTACTTGTGATGAAAAGTGGATCCTGAATGATAATCGGAAATGTTCACCGTAACCGTTGGATCCAGGGGATTTCATAAACACAAACTGAGTCAAAAGAAATCGCTTGTGACTGTACTGAGATTGGACCTGCACCGGCCGTGAAAACGATGATGGACAAGCTTGCTATCAAACCACCGAATTCGTCAATTGCTCTAGTCCACCACTACTCTACAACAACAATTGACTACACACTGGACAACGGATCGTCTTAAAATTACAGGAGCTTCGACTGGAAACTCTCCATCACCCACCTTACTCGCCAAACCTTGCACCTACTGATTTTAGTTATTTTTGGAATTTGGATAACTGGAAACAAGGGAAAAATTTTAACTCCAATGAGATGATGAAAACACGCTTTTAAAGAATTCATCAATTTCTGTCCCCAGGATTTCTATAGGCATTAAAAAAGACAAAAGTCATGACAAAAATGGCCAGTAATACTTTAATCGATAAAATATATACTTTGCATAAAAATAAAAAAATTTCTATGCACAATGGCAATTTCATAGGACCTAATGTGTGTTTCCTTCATCAACACGGATAATTATCATACAGCTCTTGTTTAATCTGATTTTATATAACCCACTGAATTTATAGGTGGCTTGTTTCGATTTTGTATTTTGATTTTTATCTAACATCACATTTTGATTTTTGTAATTTTAATAGAGTGAATGAAAGGGAGTTGTATGGGACTTTTAATTCAGTTCGAAGGAATAAAGCAGATTTTTTTTTCAAAATCGGTTTACTACAACTCAAGATACAATATTGACAATGATAATGAGTCAATCCCTCAAGGTTGGAAAAGGAGGAAAATGAAAACGACAGATGTGAACGATAAAATAACTTCTGTGTCGCATTTTCATCTTCCTGAATGCATTTTAGTCTGTGAGAATTTTATTCAAGTGCTATAAAAATTTTAACTTCAAAAAAAATCTGGAAGATATTTCATTTTTGTTGGGTATACCAATCTCATCTTAAAAAGATCACTGTGATTGGTGCAAAAAAACTAATCAGTCGCATGCCCGTAATTGGTTTTGTTGAATTTTAAATTATGAACACTTACGGAACACAGCCGGGTGAATCGCCTGAATTATCTGACGAGTGATAAATATGTAAAAAAAAACATCAAGTGTGCTGTGTATAATTTTAAAATGTGAAATTATGTATTTAAAAAATGAGGTGCTTGAGTTCACGATATTATTTAAGGTGAAAAAATTTTAACACTCAAAATATTTTAAGAAAATCAGAAATTGAACAGCTGGGTGAGGTAAAATCTAAAATACTTGTCATGAACAGTTACAATAATTCTGAAGTAATGCAGCTATCTGCTGATTCAAATAAAGTTTAATAAATGGTTGATCATGTATTGCGGTCTACCGAGCAGCTCAATTCAAACAAGACACATTGAATTAAAAAACATAATGTTGTGTGTACATTATTAAAAGTAGATATGTATAGGCATTCAAAATATATTTAAAAAGATCATGATTTTTTTACAAAATGTTATTAAAAATCATTATTGCAACCATACACGAGAGAAAGACAATATATTATGATGGCTAAATACAAACAAATACATGCAGTAACTCACTCATATCATCGCCATCTGCGTGGTTGTGATTGTCCATGCCACCATCTTCCGCATCCTCTTTATCCAATATCTAAGAACAAAAAATTCACGGTTCATTCTTCAGGGGACAGAATGTCATATTCTTCAATTTCGCCATATTCATCAAGTTACGCCAAATATTAGGGGAATTATTCTAGTTCACAATAGAGAATAGAAATGCATACATAAAAAAAGAATATAAATATTTATTCTTTTGAAGAAATTGACTCACTGGAAGAAATCATCATTAAGAATCCTGCTATAGTCCGTCTAACTTATCTGAAGAATGGCCAAATTTGGAACTAACGACGCCATATTGGATTATCTACAGCTGACAGACCTTTGACAGACTTTGTTTACAGAGGGTTTCACAACTGTTGCGATAGTTTTTTAAGAAAATTTTAGACTGTCACCATGCTAAAAACCATTAAAAGCGGTGTTCGGGAAATAATCTTGAAAATGCACACGTTTTTTGAAGAGGAACAACGTCTAAAAGCCCCAATTATACCGTTTGATTTTGTTCAAGACTGTATTGCCCAGTATTGCCGCCGTTTCAGGTTAGTGCTGCCATGCAGTTATAATGATTTTCCCATACTTAGTTTTTTATTTTACTATTATACAATTTCTTCAGGTATTTCTCAATTGGCAATTTACAAAATAGTTAAAGAAGGTAAAGCGGCCGTGGAAATGGGCATTAAAATATCTACACCCGGAAAAAAAAGAAAAAGGATAAGTGGAAAAATTGATATTGATGACTTTGATTTGGGAATCATCAGACGAAAGATACACGATTTTTGTACTTTTAAGAAAGAGTTACCTAGATTAAGTAAACTGCAAAAGGTATTGAAAGAAAACATAAATTTTCAAGGATATCGTGAGATATTACGTAAATTACTGCATAAGCTAGGTTTTCGTTTTCGAAAGACTAAAAGTAACCATAAGGTGCTTATAGAACGCAATGATATAATTAATATGTGCCATGAGAGCAAAATTCTTGTATGAATTAAGGAAGAATGAAACTTCTTTGAATCGGCGGCCAGTCATATATCTAAATGAAACATATATACATACCTCACACACAGCAGACAAATGTAGGCAAAGTGAAGATGTCGAAGGTGTATTCAAACCAGTATCTAAAGGTCAGTGCTTCATAATTGTCAATGCAGGAGGGGAAACTAACGTGTTCATTTGTATAAACATCTTTTTTTTCAAAAATAAACTTTTTTGTTTATGCACATTAAAGACTGGTTGCATCAACTTTGTAGCAATAGTTCATTTAAGTGAGTTGTTTGATCGGTGGAAAACGCAAAATATCTATGCTTTGAACGAAACATTACTATAAACCAAGTTGATACAACGGCCCTAAACCGATTGATATCCTTAGGTGTTACTGAGTTAAACATGGAGGTCAGATTATTAGATATGAGACACCGAATAAAACGGGCGCCACACTGCGCGGATCTTCCGCCGCGTCTCTTCTATCGCGGAACATCGCTACATTTCTTTCCATACAATATGCGCTTATTAAACACACTACGCGGATGATCGGTCGATCTATTTGCTTTGCTGATTTGGCGCAACGGAAAAGATGCGGCGGAATATCTGCGTAATGTGGCGCCGGCCTAAAAAGATTATTATTGTTTGGTTTTATTTTTCTGAAAATTGTATTTTTCTTTGATTTTGAAAAAACGCCATTTGGTGACGTGTATTTTGCGAATGTATATTTTGATGAATTTATTTGTACATTAGTTTACATTTTTTGTTTTTTATCGTGTCGTATACTGCTTAATAAATTGTTTAAGAAAAAACGAATTTGCAAAAAATTCCCTAAAAATGAGATAATTTTTAGACTATGGGCAGCACCACAATGATTGGGACGCCCTCCTTTATTCTCCAGATAAGTTGGACGGACTATACTGTATACGTCCCCTATTACATAATAATAACAGAAGGATGTTTAACCTTCAGGTACCGGAAAATCAAAAATAGGATTGGGGGCCAGAGCGGCGTACAAATAGAACCCCAGTCGAATTTGCATTTTAATAAAGTATGAGGGTTTGAAAATGTTCTAATATATTTTTAATTACATTTCTTATACAGTAAAACCCCGATAATTCGAAATTCGCCATAATTCGAAATTTTTAAAAATTGTGAGTCCCAAATTATGAATTTCATTGCAAATTAACCCCGATAATTTGAAAACCCCATAATTCGTAATTTGAAATATTTTTTAGCCCCTTGCGCCGCAAATCAATACATTTTAGTTAGCGTAATTCAAATTTTCTTTGAAATGTGACAAAATTGAAAAAATATTTTGAGTTTTTTCGCAAGTGAGAACAACAAATATGTCAATATCGGGTACGCGATCTTTGCATCAGCATAATAAACATTGGGTTTTCGAAATGATTTCTTGAAATATGAAAAACAGACATTTTTCATAAAATTAATGCCTTTTTCATGAGTTTTACGATTCTTGGCGTATTTCGCAATCAATTCACGGTACTTTATGAAATGCCCCTTTCTATACATATTGTGTCGCGATCCCTAAAATTGGGAAATCCTGTGTACGCTTTCTTCAGTTGGCTGCCTTGATATTTTTTTTTTTTTTTTTTTAAATTTAATGGCTTGTCACCCAGTAAAAGGATGTTATTGCCAAAAACTAGTCAATAGGTCATCGACATAAACATTACAGCTCAATGCAATTACTCTCTAAAAATCGTAGTAACACTTTCAATACTTCCCGTCGGCAGTCTGTAAGCAAGAGCTGGATATTTGTAGGGAGAGGGACATTAAGATCTGCAAGATCCTGGAGTAGGGACTGAGTACCGACATTTAAAATGCAATTGAAAAACAAGTGGTTCAAATCCTCCTCCTCTTGTCCACACTCACAGATTAAGGAGTTAAGAACATGAATTTTTGCAAGGTGTGAGCGGATAGAGCAATGACCCAGACGCATTCGGCAAACCATTGAAGTCTCCCTCTTGCTCAATCTGATCCTGTGAAACCAGGTTCGAGATGGGATAAGTGGCTGAATAGCGGCGTAGTGTCGACCTTTTGACATTTTAGTGAGGTCCCAATGAGACTGCCACTGAAGTGCGGCATCGTTTCTTGTAATATTGAAAAGATCGCTCACTGGAATAGTGGAAAATGTGGCATCCCCCTGTGAGATTGCATTTTTAGCCAGCGAGTCTACCATTTCATTACCAGGGATGCCTACATGACTCGGAATCCAAGCCAAAACAATTTCAAATTTATCCAAGGAAAGGTCGTGAATTATACTCCGAATTTCCATGCAGATCTGATCATCAGGGTGCCGAAAGGGGCTGGATTTAATTTTGAGCAGAGAACTTAAGGAATCTTAAAGAATAAGGCACTTCTTTGATTGTTTTGGTTTACATGATTTTAGCGCTTCTCGGATTGCCAAGCACTCAGCAGTAAAAATGGATGTCTCTTTAGGGAGTTGAAATATACCTTGGATACCATCATTTGGACAATAAAACGCAGCACCCGTACAGCCGGTTGCCTGGAGTTTGGATCCGTCAGTGAAAATTTGAGTCCAGCCATACCATTCTTTATTTATTATTTCAGAAAATATTCTCTTAGGGTTAGGAGTGAATTTGTCAATTCCCAAGGAAATGACTTTAGGGGAAAAATGTGATTAGAAAAAGGAAATTTGTAGATAGGGAGAACAGGGTTTGATTGAACTCGAGGGATGAAACTCCCCAATCTGGAGAAGCTCCGAGTCAAAAGAGGAGGAGTTTTGCCTTTCCAATAGGCACTTGACTTTGTGAGATCAAGGAGGGATTGAGAAATAGCAAGAATAGGGTGGTTGGGGACCCTGAAACACTTTATAGTAAAATTGTCAGCTAAATATTATTGCCTTCTGATTGCGAGAGGGGGCTCCAATGTTTCCACCTGCAATGCATTAATCGGAGATGATCTCATGGCTCCAATAATCAACCTCAGCATTTTGACTGAATTTTGTCTAGTTTTATTCCTAAATATTTCGGAAGAGGATCAAGCAAAAAACTAGCATAATCTATATGGTTCCGGATAAAGGCATTATACATGAGTTTCAGAGTTAAAGGATGAGATCCCCACCATACACCTGATGTCGTACGGAGGAGGTTCAATTTCGTTTCGCACTTAGAGACTATGGAGTTTACTTGGGAGGCCCAATTTAATTTTCTATTGAAGATAATGCCTAAAAATTTTATTTCATTGGCGAGTGGGATACTGAAGCCATCAAATGTGACACACGTCTGGGAAATACGATGTTTTCTTGAGAACACTATGGCCTGACTTTTTGAGGGGGCCATTTCGAGTCCATTGGAGATAAGCCAGGAGTTGAGCCCCGAGAGAGCTCTAGCAAGCTTCTTTAAAGCAACATGTAGATCCTTATCAGAGCAGTAAATTGCTATGTCATCCGCGTATTGGAGTATGGAGCATATCTCTCGAATGGACTCTTCAAGGTCAGCAGTAAATAAACTATACAGAAGGGGGCTGAGGACCGAACCTTGCGGGAGTCCCTTCCAAAGATTTCTGATTAATTTATGAGACGGACCATCTCTTAAGATCGTCCTTTCACATAAAATATTAAAGACTAGTTGTACTAATTTTAATGGAAGACCCAGTTTTATAAGCTTATATTTTAATAAGATAGGGCTCACATTGTCATACGCACCACGAATGTCAATAAAGGCTGCTGCAGTACACTTACCGAGAGAAAGAGATATTCTAATATCTGAGGTAAGAATACTCAGGTTGTCAAAAACAGATTTCTTTTTGCGAAAACCAAATTGAGAGGACGAAAGGAGTTCATTATGTTCTGCATACCAATCAATACGATTTTTAATCATATGTTCAACCACCTTCAGCATGCAAGAAGATAGGGCTATTGGGCGGTAAGAGCATCCAAAATCTGGGTCTTTATTTGGTTTTAGGATTGGGAGAACCAATTGGGCTTTCCATTCCTCAGGAATTTGTCCAGTTTCAAATATTTTATTAATGACAAATAAGTAAGAATTTAAAGTGGAGGTGGGAAAATGTTGAATCATGATATAGGATATTTTATCCAGCCCGGGCGAGGAATTTTTAAGGTTTTGAAGAGGATAGGTTAATTCTTGAATAGCAAAAGGAGCATCCAACCAAGACGTGGGACTTGAAAAATGAGATAAAGATGGAGATTCACTGATATGAGGCACATGTGGAGGTGCCAGATTGTCAGCAAACACTCCTAGCCATAGATTGTTGGAAGACCGTTTAACGGAAGGAATAAAAGATGAGCGATACTTACGGATCATTGTCCATACAGTAGAAATAGGAGTAGTGGGGGATATAGAAGTACAAAACTGTTGCCAACCCTTTCTTTTTTTCTTCCTTAAAAATTTTTTGGTTTGAGCCTGAGTTTTTTTGACAACTAATTAATTAGCCATACTCATATCTTTTTTGTAGGTAGACATAGCAGTTTTACGCCTTCTTACGGCCTGGGTACATTCTTCATCCCACCAGGGGGGAGAGGCGGGGAATTTGGGGTTAGGGTTTGATTTTGGGATGCTTTTGTCTGCTGCATGTTGGATAATTGAAATTAATTGAGAAAATGTTGATTGAATTTCCTCAGAGGTAATAAGCAAAGGGAGGGGAGCGGTAGAGGATTCAAGGAGTTCGCGGAAGTGGTTCCAATTTGCTTTTTTAAAATTAAATTTAGGAACTCTTTTTACAGGAGATTTGGGTAATTTTGAGACAAATGAGAGGATTATAGGGAAATGGTCACTAGAGTGTGGATCTCCTAGTATTGACCAACTGGTTGACGCTGCTAAGGAATTGGAACAGATAGACATATCCACCGCACTGGCTCGTTGAGACGGGGAACTGAACCTAGTGGGAGAGCCATCATTGAGGATAATTAGGTTATTATCGTCAATGAATGAAATAATATTAGTTCCAGATCGATCACAAAACGCACTGCCCCATGACTGAGAGTGAGCATTGAGATCTCCAAGAATAAAAAAAGAAGAAGGAAGAAGAGAGATAACTGAGTTCCAAGCATCAATGTCGAATGTGCCATTGGGGGGGCAGTATACTGAAACATATCCCACATCATTGACTTTAGCACCTACTATTTGGAATGAGGGAAAGGACGGAAGAGGGATTTGAGAAAAGGAAAAGGAATTTTTTATAAGTAGGGCTACTCCGCCCTTGCCGTCTGGACGGTCATCCCTGAGACAGGAGAATCCTGGGATCTTAAACAGACAGTTCTGCTTAAACCAGGTCTCTGATATTGCTGCTATATCTATATTGTAAGTTTTTAGTAGAGAAACTATTTCATGTTTATTACAAACAGCACTACGGCTGTTCCACTGAAGGATTTGAACATCGGAGGCCATTATGAAGGGAGTTAAGAGATGAAATTATAGAAGCAGCGTTGGGCGGTAAAGAATTGCTATTAGAAATTAAATTAATGAGTATCATAAGTAAAGTCTGAATAAAAGAAGAATTTTCATTGCTAATGGCATTTGACAGGGGAGTAGATGGTGGAAGAGTAGGAGTTTTTGTTGGTTGGCTAATATTAGAAGTAATGACATTGGATGGGTTAGAACTATAAGAGAACAGTTGATCATTATGTCCTTGTCTGTCATATCCCGGAGAGCTAGGAACTTTTGATTTAGGATTATGGTCTACGGTTTTACGGAAAGAGGTAGCAGGAAGATTAGGTGTAAAGAGGCAACTCTGGGGAGTTTGAGTAACGGGAGGTTGAGATGAGACATTGGCAAATGATTTTTTGGAAATCGAGAAAATTTTGGATGCTTGAAAATATGATGCATTGTTGGCGGCCATATATTGTTTTATGTTTTTTTGTCTGGTTAATTCTGTACATGAAAAACTAGTCGCCGTATGATTACCTGAACAGTTCACGCAGGTGGGGACATCGGGAGGATTTGGGCATTGATTGGTAAGATGATTTTCACCGCACTTGAAGCATCGAGGAGAGGATCTACATGTCACCTTAGAGTGTCCATAGCAGAGACAATTATAACACTGAATGGTTGGAAAAGTGTACAGTTCTACCGGCAGAGAATTGTACAAGAGATATACGTGAGAAGGGAGGGTTTGGCCTTCAAAAGTGAGGACCACTGTTTGTGATGGTTTCCATGTGACAGTACCAGAGGAAGTATCTTTATAGTTTAGGCGTCTAGCCTTTACAACTTTACCAATATTTTGTGAAGTAGAGATATACGAAATTATTTCTTCCTCTGAAAGATCAACGGATATGCCACGTACGAGACCCAGGTGGGTAACATTAAAGGATGGAACGTAAGCTTTGAATTTATTATTTTGTGAGTTGGTAAAACTTGATACAAAATTGTTTGCCAAAGCTCCTGATTCAAATTCAACAGAGATTTTATATCTACCTTCTGCCTTAATACCATCTGGGCGAATGCCTTTTGTTTTTTGTTGCAAAATCTGTTTACCAAAATCGATTGGGTGGATTGTACCTCGTTCTGTTCTCTGAACATAGACCAGAAAAGGGGATACTGCTGAATCAGAGTACAACAGTTGAGGATGAGGAAGAGGACCCTGAGGGGCAGAAGAAGGCTCTAAAGCTGGGATTATTGAAGGCGTAGGGGAGATAGGAGGAGACGTAACGATGGTAGAG
>JADDOH010009071.1:0-21284 GCA_016648135.1 Agrypnia vestita | reverse complement strand
CCATGATGGAAAAGCTAGCTGCTAAACAACCGAGGCTGGTTAATCGCTCTAGGCCACTGCTGCTTCATGATAACGCTAGACCACACACTGCACAACAGACGGCTACCAAATTAGAGGAGCTTCAATTGGAATGTCTAAGACATCCACCGTACTCTCCGGACCTTGCCCCAACAGATTACCATTTTTTTCGAAATTTGGATAACTTCTTGCAAAGGAAAAAATTCAACTCCGATGGGGCAGTCCAAACCGCCTTCAAAGATTTTATTGATTCCCGTCCGAATGGCTTTTTTAGTAAAGGGATCGATGAACTACCTATGAGATGGCAAATGTGCATAGATAGCAATGGTACATACTTTGATTAAATAAATATATTATAATAAAAAAAAATCGGCTTTGTGTTCCTCCCATACTATACGCCAATTTCATATGTAAAAACCTAATATCATACATACATTAATTAGGGGATGATTGAAGAATATGGGAGGTGTAACCGAACTTCTTGAGAATAAATATACTCGATTTAGTTTAGTATCCCGATTTCAAAATAAAACATAATTGACGCTCAAGTAAATATAAAAAAAGATAATACACTAATCGAAAATTTCGATTAGTGTATTATCTAACCAAAGACAATGCGCAAACCATAAGCCAGAAAAAATATTGTGCAACGTCAAAAAATCAAATCTATTAAGAAAGTACAAAAAGTTCCGGCGTTCAGTATTCGTGAACACTTGGTATTGTCTATAAATAAAATTCTCGTCAAATAAACTTGTCTATGATTTACACTTTGTCATAGATAAAGCCTCTCAATTGTCAAAATAAATGACGATATTACGGAAAGTTTAAGGTGTACCTAATATCTTTTTAATACATCTGTTTTATTTAGAAATCAGGACATCACATCGTGAATACTTACTCTCTGAAGGATACCTCATACTTTAACGGTTATACCGCCCGCTATCTTGCTAAAAATATATTGCGAAACCATTCTAAAAGATACATTACAATACGAATGATTTCACGCTTTCTGTCCATTCAAATGATACGATTCCTAATTGCTGATATTCTACTTAATTTGCTTCAGTTCTTCACAAAATGCCAAATAAAAATTAACTTTCACAACAAATAAAATTATCGCAAAATCGCTCTCTGTTTATGTTAGCGTGTGAACATCGGCAGCGTAGCTAGCTCGATAGCGTCTTCTCGGTCGCGGATTAAGGCTGTGAAAGCAGCATCATCTAGCGTAGCGCCTTGGTAGCGTAAGTGACAAACATTGTTTACATATAGAATTTTGTATTTTGAGGAGCTAAAACTACGAGAAACATGCGGCTATAAAAAACAAAACCAATTAAATGAGCCAATATCATTCCCTTACCGGGAGAATGCGTTACCATTACACCATGTTAATTATTTAATTTAACAATTAATTAAAACGACATACAGGTACGTACTTGTAGATATATTATTTCTAAGTAAGATTTACATTTACGTAAGATAACATTTTGAGATAATTAGACATTTGCATAACGCCTTTGAAAAATATGTTTTATTGCTAATTCAAGGTTAATTTTTATTGATTTACGTCACTAAAATATCAAAAAAGTTTTTACAAAGTAAAAAAAACGCATTTATGCACAAAAAATAAAAATATACTAATTTTCCCTAAAAAAATGTAGTTAACAACCATTTTTTCACCTCTGGGACTCATTTTTAATAGAATAACACCCTTTTAAAATTGGTAAAACACGAACATCAAACAACCCTTCAAATGCTATCCGTTTTTACCATCCATTATCCAAAATTACAAAATGCCTGGCATGTTAGTTAATAATACAAAACACGGTATGTACCATTTAAAATTATTGAAAAATAATATATAAGTACATATTATAATAGTCTTCAAATAAAAACAAATATTTGACAGTACTGCCAGAGTAAAATTTATATTAACTATAAATATTCCAATCATTTGATTTGATTTTTATGAAAAAGTGTAGTTAACATGTTCATCCCTATGATTTGAACATGTTCTAATTATTTTTAAGTTCTGAACTTATTTCCAATGGAAAGAGCATACAATATTTAGTTCAGACGGCTTATTAACTCATTTTTGACAAAAATGTTAGTTAACAACTTCTTGCCATGGGGTCTTCAATTAATTTGCGTTATATATCAAGTAACTTTGTTCTATATCGCGACTTCACAATAAAAGTGAGATTATATTCATTTATACGTAAAATAAAAAAATAATCAACAACTATATCAAAGCAAAGTAAGTGCTCCTACGCACACGCCTGAACTGTCAAAAATGATATTGTGAATTTAATTTTGAAAGTGTCATGTATGACGTATGACATTTAGGAATTGTATTTACATTTTAGACGTCTGAAATTTAAAATACGTTGAAGTGCGGAAAAATCTAGAAGACACGTGCGGAGTTTCTGTTCAAAGGGATCTATTTACATTTAAAAAAAAAATATATATATTAATTTTCCAACCCATTGCAGGGTCCATCATCAGGGCTAATGTGTTGTGAATGTTGGTGTTGTGGTTAAGTATTGACACAGTAACAACAAGCTTTCGACACGGTATTGCTAGCCAATACTTAACACAACACTGAAAACGTTTTCACCCTGCTTTCGACACGGTATTGCAAGGTCATAAAAACATGGCATAATACCCCAGAAGACACAAACCAAAAGATTCTGAGTGGCCGTGAAAACCTAAGAACATCATTATAAATTTTATTGCAATTCGTAAATGCTTGCGAAACTGCATTTAAATCTGTTGAAAATTGTTCGGTTATAAAAGGAAAGAACCAATTTTCAAAAAGTTTAGACATACTTTTTGTAAGCATTCATCAATTGCAATAGAATAGGTATATAAAAAAACAATTAAAATAACGTGAAATAAAATAACCCATAAAAACCAAGTTTTTATTATACTCCCTTTCTCATTTACTAGTTGAAACAGGTTTGGCGCTTACCCCACGCATTGGGCTTGAGTCGGGCGACGCTACGAAAGGGAGTACTAAAAAACTTCGAAAACTCCAAAATTATATCCGTTTTCGTGTCTACCAGATGCGTCGCAGTCTTCTCACACAACTTACTCAGTTGTATGAAAAAACCATTCGAACAATCCCCGCAAATCCTTCGCCAAATTTGTAACGATTTCATTTGAAATTTCATTTAAAAACACACATATTTTAGGTACCTATCCAGATGGAAAAAACTCCAAGGTAAGAAGGGTTATGCATGGAGTAAATGCAATGCGCGAAATAAATAAAATATGTGTGTTGCCTGGTATTGGTAGATTTCTAATATTTCTGTGAAATCTGGTTCGTAAAGATGGTTAAGTGATATCGATTTAAAATAACAGTGCACCGATTTTTATGACCGCAAATATCGATTAATTTCTCTCGGGTAATAAGCTGGTAAAATATACACCTACTTTCTCCTAACGGATTATTACACCTGATGATTACTGCATCCGGCAAAATAGAAACTAACAAATTATATTCGTGTGTTATTTCTTACAGTTCTTGATCTTCCTGGACGTCTTTTCATGATGAAGTAGTGTGCAATGCTTTTAATTTAAAATATTTTTTAAGACTCTACTTCTAAAGTTGTGTCGCACATATAATTTGTATTGTGCTGACCCTAACATTGATGCTGATATTCTTGCAGACACCTTATCTTCGTTCAAAAACTCACTCATACACAACATCCATTTTCTAAACGATGACACGAACCTATAGATTCATTAAATCAATCATTCGTTAAATACTAATCGCACTACACTCAAACACAAAATATATAATATAATTAATTGCAAAAATACATGTTACTAGAGCGTGCCAAAGACACTTGTTATTGGGATAATGGGCATAGTCTTCACTATAATGTTTATTATCAGAGTATCATGTACCTATTATCCCGTTAGTGTCTCTAATAAATAAAATAAAAAAATAATAAAAAAAAACTACAGTAGAACCCCGAATATAGACAGTCACCTACTTTTCATCTCCGTCTTTGCAAGACCAACTTTAAACAAAGCTCATTCATCTACGGATCCACAAATTCATTTAACGTAAATTACAACCACGTAGACATTTTTAACTCGACTATTCGGGACATTAAACGAAAATTATTTTCACAACTGCACCCTAACTAGTTCACTCAATTTATATTCCCATACACTCCCATACTTTTTTCCTTTATTCTAATCCTACATCCCACTCCGCCCAAATTTCGCAAACTTTATTGCGTTGAAAGTAATTCAATTTACGATTATAAACTGCACAAATATTTCTGATTGTGATTTCCGAGTTTTTTTTGATGAAACTCGAATAACATTTAATTGTGTAAAAATAGCTTTTTAGGTTAGGTTAGGTTAGGTTAGGTTAGATTAGATTATGTTAGGTTATGATAGATTAATTTAGGTGAGGTGAGGTAAAAATAACTTTTTAGGAAAAAGTTACTCCATTGTAAACAGTTATATTAACATATTCCACGCACAGTTTTATGCGTGGAATATGTTCAGAGAGAACGAAAATAAATACTTCCAACAAAAAAACGTACAGTAAAGACGACAAGCAAGGCGTAACTGGCTGACAAAAATAAAAAAAACTTCCTTTTCTGGGTACACCTAATACGAACCTACTGTTACTTTTGATGCATTAGATAATGGAGTATTTGCATTTTGACCAAAGTGTTTTAACACTATGAGTGAGAAAAAAAGAATAATACTTAAAAAAATTATTTTATTTTTTTCATTTTCATTTCGGTTTTGTTTTTCACTGCCACGATATTCCGCAATTCGAAAAATACAACAAAAAATCGAGTTAAAGATGGATTATTTGGTCGTGGCACTTCAAGATGTGTGGTGTACCGATACATGTCAATGTTTGTGTAAAATTTCACGAAAATCCTGTGACATGTTTAACGGAAGCCGCCTCGTATACAGATGAAAAGTGCCCGCGGCAAATGCTTCGGGGTTTTTTGTATCTTTTGTATTTTTAATTTCATTGCGGCAGTTTTTTTACCAGGACAAAATAAAATAATGCTCCTTATTTTTTTTTTTATTAGACCCTTGATCTGAATTGACAGGTCAGTCCTGGTCTCGTGACGAGGACGTCCAGCTCTCTCTCCATCTCTTTGGTGGTCTCCCTGGCGGTCGGCGCCCCTCTGGAATCCCGCGCATCACGGCTCTGGGAAGTTTTGTCTGGTCCATTCTCTCGACATGGTCCCTCCAGAAACACCTTCTCTGCCTGCTCCATCCAACAATGTCTTGTATGTTGCAGGTTCTGCGGATTTCCGCAATGGGTCTTAGGGTCTTCATCTCGGTAGTTCTGAGAATGTATTTAGTTCTCACCGTGTCCGCTCTTGCTTCGAAACCGTATATGTATCATGATAGGTCTTATGCATGTTTTATATATTATTCTGACTTTGCTTTCCACTAGCATATGCTTATTGGCCCATAAAGTGACTCTTAAGCATCCGAAAAAAATACCTAGAACTAATACACTTTTGTATTCCTTAATATCTACTGTTTTAACTATCCACATTTTACCCTCAATTATTGATTAATTTTACTGTTATGTAGTATTTTGTTTTATATTTAAATTATTTCATTCTCACTATATTGTAAGCTGCTCATCTCGGCACAGGTTTTTCCTAGTGGGATGAGTGGCTCCTCTTCCTACCGCCATGTATCAAGATGAAGATAAATAAATAAATACGAAATGTCTAAATTTAGCAACGTTTTGTTTTTCACGTTATGTCGGTCATCGGGTGCAGGTACAGAACCGCCTCGTGCACGCAGGTTCCCGTGCACGCCAAGGCACAATAAATTATTTTCAGTCTGTTAATTCACGTGTTTGAAAACAAGGAATATTAAGTTTGGAAACTATAAACGTCTTAACGTAATTACTGCTTCTAATATTAAAAATGAATTATTAGCAATTTATTGTACGCAAACATGAAATGAATATCTGCAATCGGACCACAGTGTGTAAAAATGTACAGAGATGAACTAAATCCCTTCTGTAAGTCCCCCTTGCGTATATTTAAGACACATTTATACTGCAGTCAAAGTATCAATTTATTAACTATTCATATGTTTATTAAAGTGACGTGGAGACCATGATACTTATAAAGAAAAATATATGGAAGCTCAAATGCACGCAACGATCCATGGAGAGATGTGCGCTTGGTATAAATCTAAGAGATAGAATTAAAAATGATGAGATTAGGGGCAGAACTAGAGTAATGGATGTCATGAATCATTTAGCGAAGATAAAATGGCAATGGGCCGGGCATGTTGCGAGGCAGGATGCCACAAGATGCACTTCTAGAGTTCTGAAAGTTGGGAGAAATCTTTTTATTTTTTTATTTGACTTGTATTAAAGGGAATGAATTTTTCATATTCTATTTCATGTTCAACGTTTTACAAAAGATAAGTCAGAAACATTGAAAAAAAAATGCATACTTAGATGACGCATATCTCCATAACTACTGATCATGTTGCTTGAACATTTTCGATTCATAATTAAAGCAGGAATATAGTCTTGCGATATTATTAATGTTTTTCAAATAGCCCTGTATATTAATTATGGTGGTCTGTAATGAATCATTTCTGAACTAAATATTACAAACTGACAGGTTTTGAAATAATTTAGATATGTTTAGTATAATCGCTTATTTTGTAATATTATTGAAAAAAAAGACATTTCACGAGGCCAATCAGTCATAAAAGGCTCACAAAGTGGAGGAATTTTCTTAAATTTAAAACGCCGAAGGTTTGGTAATTTAAATATCAATTATATAATTTAGTTTATATCATTTTTACAAGACATCCGTATTTAAAATATATGCAACCTGATGAATAAATTTTAAAATGATATATTTCCATACAAAAATGTGACAAAAAACGCAAGAGAAGATGTGATAAAAAATGGTGAAATTTGCTCACTATTATCCAGGCTGCCTTGGACATCTTAGCCTTCACACAGGCAGAAAACATGTTTTTGCGTTGAATAAAATTTAAAAATACAGCTTTTTGGAGAAATTAGGAGAGAAAGTTGTGCCAACAGATGAATTATTCCGCTGGCGCAGAGCAGGGATCCGAACTGGCCTCGCGAGATGTCGGCAGAGATAATGATTGATTAACGATGGGAAAAATACCATCCCTAATCTAAGAAAGGAAGAAGAAAATTTCTTAAACACGACCGAAAAAATAGATAAGCGAATAAAAGTTACTTTTACTTTTAATATTTAACGCAAATACCAGGATCATTTCTATTGTAAGGTAATAAAAATGTGACGATGGAAATACGAGTGTTCAAAACCGGTTAGTTAGGTATATAATCTCTAGTGATTATGTAAGAAATTTATCAAAATACCAGGCGCGTGCGGTGAGTATATTGAAGCGTGACTTTTACGTAAACATATATTATGGAAAAACAATCGAAATTGAATATTTACATGTACGTCTGTCCGTCTATCTGTCTGTCCCCGTAACGTCCGTAATTCGTTCGAATTCACGGCTAAAAAATACAAATTAAACGGCCGGAGATGGGAATTGAACCCCGGGCCAGCAAACTCGAAGGCGGCAACGATGGCGAGTTTCTACCACTGCCTCTTCACGGAAAAGATAATATAAATATATACTAGGGCCTAGCAAAGACGCAAACCAATCAATGTGCCGTCATTTGTGACAGGTAATAGCTAGTATGATAATACTTTTGATGTGGTTTGTGGCACTCGAATCTCTCTCCAGCCTTGTGATTTCGTTTTTTATCGAGAATTCCAGGAAGTTAAAAACTTAGGGAACAGATAGACAACCGAAACTGCTAGAGAATTATGCCCTGTTTGTACTAAACAATTATTTGCAAAATCGAGGTCACGCGCTATTTCATGTCCCAAAATGCAGAACAGATATAATGAATAAGCACACCATAACGCGTAGTGTGCAACTCCTAAATGAACTGAGCGATCATGTCGATGTATTTAATGATAGCATTGAATGCATCAAGCAGCGGATCGCCTCCATTTAGGTCCAAGATATACTTGCATTGTAAATGGAGCAATCTGTAATGCAATATATATATATATATATATTATATATATCTATAATATATATTATATATCATATAGTTTAGATGAAATAAGGATGTCGGGAAAGGTCAAAGATCGTATTTTAGTATGTCATATCATATGTGGTATTTAAAAGAATTTGAAGTGGTTCGTTACGGCAGAATGATAGATGCCTAAACTCGCTTGCAATTTCTCTGGTAGTTATGTACATGTATATTGTTCTCAAGCATGGATATCAAATCCGATCTTAGACGACAATCCAGTTTGAGAATCATCTAGGCCAATATTTCCGGAGCGGAAATTGGCACAGCATCTCTCCCAAACGCAGCACACAAGTTTCACATACAACCGATGCATTGTTGCCTTGCAGTGTGCATATTTTCAGATTTCTATTTCATTTTCATCTAGCTGTTGAAAGGAGACATCTGTGTTACGATTGACGAATTGTATCATTATAAAACGGGAAATAAAACGACTTATTGGTGGTAAGTAAGGCACGCAAAATGGCATTCCTGGTAAATTAGTAATAGAAATATCGCGATCTTTGTAATAGCGTAAAAAATATTGCATTTTAGAAATAATTTCTTGAAATATGAAAAATACAGACGTCTTTCGTATAATGTTTTTTTTATTTAACTGTAAATAGTTGCGGATATTTTATACGAACCGTATGTTTTTCCGAGAAACGATTCTCGACGTTTCGCGAATAAGCATTCAACGAAACGTCGAGAATCGTTTCTCGGAAACTTATTCGCGAAACGTCGAGAATCTTTTCTCGGAAAAACATACAGTTCGTATCAAATATCAGCAACTATTTATAGTTAAATATGTCTAACGACCGTAATAAACCTTAACTCTTTAATGTTTCACGATTTTTGGCGAATTTCACAATCGCATCCAATTTTTTTTTAACCTTTAATTTCGAATTAAAGGGAATTCCACATAGGTAATTCAAAACGTTTTTATGGGCCCATTGAATTTCGAGTTAACGAGGTTCTGATGAGGGATTTGAATTTACAATATTTGTTGATATTGTACAATAGTAACTGGGATCACAATTAACATAATGGAATTCTCGGTCTAGCTCCTTAATATCTTTCGGGATTCGGGACTCAAATATGTGCGGACTAGAAATTATGCAACCCTCGCGCGATATTCCATCTATGGCGGCTTTACGTAGACCGCTCTACAGGGTCGAATCAGGCTGTGTATCTGCCCCAGGACCACGTGGGGCTCCGCCCGGGAGCGTGTCAATAAAACGGAGCCTCATTTCCGGTACGGCGAATGAGGGAGGCAACTTCCGGCCATTTTTCCAATTCCGGGATTCAAGATCGAATATCAATTCTCGAGGTCTCCCGGGTTACCGAGATATTTTTGTTTGTTATCAATTTCAAGTATTTTATTGAAATGTGAATGCGACACACGTGGGAATTTCAGTTTTACGTTAGTTGTTTAAATCAAAATTCATTGGTAGCGTTATTGGCCGACATTGTTAAGTAGAGAATTATGTATTTGGCGTTGTCTTAAGGGTACTGATACACATGCTCATTAGTGGCACGTAAGCATGCACAGTATTGAGCGTCTTGAGGCATTGCTATTCAGTAGCATATGTGTACACACATTGCTAGTAATGAACATGCTCATTGCTAGCACGCTCAAAATCAACCAACGGTTAATTTTATGAGCATGCTAATGTCACTCACTATGAGAAGGGGTACCTTTCGAGCATGTGTGAATAGGCTTGCTTATGAGCACGCTTATGTCATTCGCGGCTAGTATCGATTATCAATGCGATCTTCTCCGTCCGCAAAATGAAACAAATATGGCGCATTGGGGAGATGACAAAACATGTCTGTGGAATACTCGGTCACCGCTATATAAAAATAATATAGCAAGAAATAATGTCTATGAAACTTTATTAAAAGACACGAATGATTCAAATCTTAAATAAAAATTATAAAAACTAAAATCAAAAATGTGCGGATGAAAAAGTTTGCAAAGTTTCCATTTTGAACAAGAGCGTCTCTATTCTATGACAAGAGCATGCCAGTAATAAGCATGTGTGTTTGATTGTTAGCTTTGAGCATGCTCATTCATGAGCATGATTAAAATAATCGTGCTAATAACGAGCAAGTGTGTACAGTTGTTAGCATGCCAGTTTTGAGCATGCTAATGAGCATATTCAAAAATAGCATGTGTATCAGTACCTTAACTCGCAAAACATATGTATCTTCTTCTTTCTGTGCCTTGTCAGGTCCCCTGACCTTGGCGATTACTTGTGCGAAAACCTCTGTCCTGCGCTCATTGGAATCTTCCACCACTCCGGTCCCCTCTCTGTTGTTGCGCAGCCAGGACATTTGCCTTCTACCACCTCTCCGTCTTCCTTCTCTTGCCCTCGAGTATAAGTCGGAAGCGGCGATATTTATATTAATTTAGGTAAAACATATACATTCCCAAATTATGTTTTTATTTGATATTTTACAATATTCTATGTACAAGTCTATTATTATTCGTGAACACTTGCACATTTACCAAAAATTTTGTCATACAAGAATTAATAAATAATAATTCCCGACTTATTTTGTAAAAAATAATATTAACTAATTTTATAGAAGAGAAGGTTTGTGTTTTGCTTTAAATGCCGCTAAACAACTAAGATTAAACTAAAATTCATACGCTACCGTAGATGGCGCTGTTCTCACAGCCTTAATTCATGGCCGAAATATATAGTAAAAGCCGAAATATGTAGTATAGTATAGCCGTATATATAATATAGTAATAGCCGAAATATATATATAATGTAATTTTTTACGGGTTATAGCTGGTTTTTCAATAATTCTTTGCATACATTGATATACACATTGTACATTGTATCCACATTTGACTTATGTACAACATTTGTATGTATTTATTAATTATTATTTAACATATAATAGTTACACATCGAAAAATTTATATTGCCATTCATATTCAGGAAAAGTTATGGACAAAGGAATATAAATTATTGATGTCATATACTCGTACTACGCGAGTAAATAGAGACAATATATTCAATATCTGCGCCTCTGGTATTCTCCAATCAAGGAGCGGCGCACGATTTGCAAGTATTTGTCTAACAAATGAGGACAAGATGTATAAATTGTAATACTCAAATAATACATTCAAAACCAAAGTAAATATTACGTCACTGAACAAAATGGCACCTCAACAGAAGCTCAGAATATTCAGATTTAAAGAAAGATGTGTCCTTTGTAACTTCTCTCCTAGACGAAAGTACTTAACCTTCGGATGTCCGAAGATCTTTAATAGGATTGGGGGCCCGAGTGGTGTACAAAATGACCCCAGTCGAATTTGCGTTTTAATGAAGAGCTCTATACTCTATTATATTTTAAGAACACATTCTTATTGTGAAGATGTAATTTTTTCAGAACGAAGTTCTGTGAAAATTAAAATCAAATTAATTAATCAATTAGAAAGATATACAGAAAAATATTTGGCTACTACCGGGATTCGAACCACGGATCTCTTATCTAGGGCAGGCGAGTTATCCAATTACGCTACAATTACGGCTTCTTATATTTACGTGAATATATCGACCTTATCTGTAAGTCTAATTTATTAATTGATTAACATATATTATCCATTTTTAGAGCAATCCACTTTTTCTGGTACGGTAGGTACAAATTACTTTGTGTAACTGCCGCTAGGGGACGCCAGAATTACCTCTTAAAATTGTGGACTAGCTCTGTTACACCCTGAACATTAATTAATAAACAATAAAAAATGAATGCCATTCACTGCTAAAATTTTATTTATTATTTGTTTAGCAATCTCAACGAAACAATAATTTAAAATGGCAAGAAATAATGTAATATGAGTTCACCAGTAACAGAAATCCAGAATATAAAGTTAAAATCTATTCATAATGTTGTTAATAAAAATTATTCCACCGAAAAATCTAAATGTTGGAATCTAGTTAATAATATTAAGATGTTACCTATGTATTTATAAAAAGTTAAACTAATTTCAAATGTGATTCAAAAACAATCGGAAAATCTTGATGAGCCTACGATTATTATCGCAAGTCGCGTTCCAAAACCCTGTTACAAACAATATTAAACAATACAACTATATCGATCCGTCCGAGAATGTAAAACGCTGTAGTTTGCTCACAAAACGAGTCAATCACGAGTCTTTGAGTCAAGTCGTGCGAACTGTAGTTTTCCCCGTCCCTACTTGGCATCGCTGTCACGTTTCGAACCCTAGACCTTTTGGTCTCAAAGCTGGCATGAATGTTGTCTATACACACGCAGCTAGGTACATAGATCATTATTTGTTCTACGTATACTGAGGAATGTATTTTAGCATTCCTCGCCAACTTTACAATGGTATTTTCTCAATAATCCAATCAAACCAATTCATCCGATCATGGCACTGCTGCCCGGAATGGGCCATGGCAGCCTTAAAGAGGTCCTTCTCTCTTCTGAGCCTGCGTCTTTTTATCCTGGGTGTTTGAATAAAAAAATTGTCTAACTTCCATCAAAAAATAATGACAAAAAAAACAAATAAAAGCCGAAGGTAAACCTGTTTTCTAACGTTTTTATTTAAAATCTTCTGCAAAGATTTTTTCCCCGTTGTTACTTTTCAGAAAACGGTGTTGATTACGCATTAGGAAAACGGATATACGGTGTAGATTTTCACGAAATTTATAAACGTAAAAATATCTGGAAAAGAGCAGCTTGTTGGTGTTGTGGTCATGACGCTCGCCTAGTGATCTGGTGGTTGGTGGTTCAAGCTAATTCCAAGATACCAGCAAGTTAGTCCTATTTTCATACAGAAGCATTTAGTTTAGTTCGAAAATAGTTAGAATATTGATGCGGCACTTATTTCGTGTTTTTATCTCTATTTAAAAAAAAATAAACTAAAGTTATTTTGATATTCTGGTCAGTTATGAGCTGGCCTACAAGGGATGACAAGGACACCCTGTACGTGTAGTCCTAACCCCCAAATATCAATGAGTTAATGTGACTTCCGTTTGACTATGTTTTAACATTTTGTTAAAATTTAATACAAAATTTAGTACAATCGAATGCTTCTTGTTCTTCTCTTCTCCTTGGCTTCATCACAACTCACTTTCGTCGTCGACCATTGGGGTCACCTCTCCTCGTCCTTGGGCTGTACGTTCTCCTTTCCTGGATAACGTCACCTAATCCGCGCCTCTGCATCTGACTATCCCTTTGCGCCACCCATGAATTTTTTGGTCTTCCTCTGGATGTAATTCGAGGAAGATCCATGGGGATCGCCTGGTTGACAATGTGTTTGGATGCTCTGCGTCCAACAAATGCAAAATTATGTTAATACTTTGCGTTATACTTTGTTAGACGACACTTCGAACGAGTTATTCGCAAATATGTATGAATGTAAATACGTACTCCATTTTGACTGCAGCATAATATTAAAGCGCAAGGCATTTTCGACTTTAAGGTGTATGGATGTATTTTCTGGATCCTGTGGAATATTTTCATATACACATTCAGTTTTACTGGCTTGTGCTAGTACAGTTATATCTCTAGAGGTTGGTAGATCACGAAGAGATTAAGAAGAGAAATGCCATATCATGAGTCTCTCATTCATCTTATCCAATTGTTTTCTCATTGCTAAGGGTCGTGACCCCGGGTTGTGACCTGAGAAGTGGATGCACAGCTGCGCTGTCTGCAGCTGGTTTCTACACTTTACCCCATACGGTACTTAAAAGATTATCAAATTAAATTAATTAAATCAGTAGGTACACATATTTTTATAATCAACAATCCCTTCATCAGGATACAACGCAAACTAAAAATTTAAATTTAAAGTTAAGACATTAACAAAAACAAAAATAAATATACGGGTAGTTAAATAACTAAATGAGAACTAATGAGAAAACAAATTATGGTGTCAATGGTAACTATATGCAAAAATAATTTGGTTATTTATAATATTTAAATTGCTATTGACAAGTTTTCTAACCTATGTTTATTTGTATGTAAAATTTATAAACTCTACTTAATAGCAAAAGAATGGATTGTTTCCAAAATTATTGGTGATTAGAACATTTAAAATAATTATCGCTATTGTAAAATAATTGCAGTTATGACAAATTAATTTAAAAACCTCCGTTTTTTTAATTTGTTTGTACGTTTATTCTTTATTAGTTATTCAACTCTAATATATTTATTTTTTGTTTTTGTGAATTAATTTTAATTTTTACTATACATTATATTCTCTTGAAGGCACCATTGGCCCCGAAACATGTTGATAATTCAATAATCAGTGGTTTTATATACTGCGTTTAATTTTTATTAATTTAAATAATATTATCACAAAGTTATTTTGCTGTTATTGAAAAAGATTTTCAATAACGGCAATAATAGATTGCTATGATTGGCGTGGTTACTTTGTCAACATTATTTTATAGCAAACGGGTGTTGCCACGCTTTTTCACCGCGCCCCCTCTCCCAGTTAATGCGATGGCCGAAAATCGATAGTATACCGCACTAATAACATGTCAATAAAGTGTCGATTGACGATGCAGATACAGCACGAATGAGGCTTTTTGGCTTCGGCCCCCCCCAGATAATAGGCATGATGACAGCATGAAGGAATTAAGGAATAAATGATTTTAGGCAAGAAAATGTTTTGAAAGGATTCTAAAAAATGATCCTTTTTTATAAACGCATTGAGATTAATAAGATTTTCACCAAAATAAAAGTAGAACACTCTGTAATCCGCCATTTCAACTGAAACGCCGATCAGCGTAGAATACGCCTTCGTCGACTTTTAAACGCGATATCTCAGAAATGGCGATAAGACAAAAAGTATAATAAGAATTTTTGTAGATGATTAAATGATCTACAATTTATCTCAAAATTGTTTTCATGACAAAACTTACCGTTTATCATAAAAATGTAAAAAACCGATAATTTTGACCTGAGAAAATATTTTGAGAAAATAAACAAATTGAGATTAATAAGATTTTCAATAAAATCAAAGTATAAAATTGTGCAATCCGCCATTTTAACTTAAACACCGCTCATAGTGAATGACGTCACGCCTAAGTAACCGTCACCGTGTCTCTTGAACTGTTGTCACAGACACAATGCAATTTTTACTCAGACTTGACGTCACGTAGTCGCCATGACACCTGCGGGCGTTTTCACGCAAAATTAAAAATAGGTAGATGAAAATGAAATTATTTGCGTAAAAACTTAGTTTATTACTAAAACAATGATTTTCGGTACGTGTACCCTACATTCAAAATCTGCCATCGTGCCTATTCAACACAATAATTGTATAAAAAAAATTTACTGCCTGTCAAAAATACTGGAACTAATTAAAAATTACATATCTTTAGTTACAATACGTAGGCCATTTTTAATAAAATGGTTAATTTCATCAACATTTTTGCCAATCTTACATATTTATATTTCCTCTAAGAAATCCCTCTCTGGTAGGCTTTGTGAAGACAAAGTGTAATTAACAGGTAAAATATTAAAAGGTGTAACCAAAATTCAGTGATTTTTAAGGATTAAGTGCATAAATTAAATTTATATCAACTAAAATAAAAAAAAATCCGGTGTTATTCTTGTGACTTTTTCTGTCTGTGCTTTTTTTTACTGAAATAATGTTACTTCGGTAAAAGAAGACGTGTACCTACCTACATGATAGAAGGTTATTTCAAAACCTGTCATTATTAGGGAATGCAATCCCGAGTCGAGATTGCCCTTTCGGGACCCCTCGAGATTAGAATAGCAATTAACGACACTGCCTAGCATATTTATATCAGCAATTTTAATAAAATGTTCATTATTAATGGTTGCATTAAAGTTTTTGTAGGCGTTTTTCCAAACATCAATCAGTCAATGTAGTAGAGTAACTAGTAGTAGTTTTTATTACTATGTTAGAACGATAAAATACAGCAAATATTATTCAAAGCTATTTTTATTATTTGAATGTGACATGAACATAAGTTTTAATTAAGTACTAAAAGCTCTTTAGACATAAACAATTAAACATACAAAACATAAAAAATGCTGATCAATCCCGATAATTCCGATAATCTCGTCCGATTTTTCGGTTCGGTATTGATCTCGCAAAATACCTCGAGATCTCGCGGGATCCCGATCTTGCGGGATCGGGATTGCATTCCCTAGTCATTAAGCCCATTGGTACCTCGCGCCCCGCGTCACCTTCTGGGGGCCTAGACCTTCACCCTGACCAGTGGCGGCTCCGCCAAGTACGGATTGTTCATCGGAAATATAAATAATTGAGTATTTTGTTGACTGGTGGGAAACGTGGAACAACAGGCCATCTGCTGAGGGAAAAGGCGTAATGACCTCGACCGTCGACGGCCAAATCGACCGCCGGGCTCGATGGTATTGTAAAGCGAATATTTTAGTATCATGACAATTACGGAAATAATTACAAAGAAATTTAATATAGATGTAATATAATAAGCTACTGGAATCTGTTATTAATCTATATGATTATAGAACGTTCTAAGATTTCACGGCCTCTCCGAATCTTCTGGTTCATTCATTTGTTTATTCAAAATACATATGGAAATCATTTAATCATTTTTTATTTTATTTTTTTATTTATTATTATTTTTTTTTTTTTTACATCTCAGACCCACAAAACATCACATTGATATTTGTCTGTAGGTGCATCAATACATATATATAAATAAATTGTATTTACCAGAAATACATTCATATTAATTAATTACAATAGATCTTATAAACTCAAATACAAATCTACAATACTATACAACAATACAAGAAAAAATACAAATATTACCAAAATCAAAATAAGTCTCTTTTATTTAATAACATATTCATTAATTCTGTATTTTGCCCTTTTTTATTAATATCCATTTTGACACGACATGGGATTTTATTAAATATTTTTGGTATGACATATTTTAATGTTCTTTGTCCATATTTATTTATGACCTTCGGTATTCGTAGTCCTTCTTTAACCGTAAATCTGGTACTATGTTTATGAATCAATCTATGCTTATATGTCCCATCTTCATGATATCGTGTAATTAGTTTGTACCACAAGATAGCATTAATTGGCATAGAGCCTTGTTTCTTGAAGAGTTCCTGTATATCTTTAGTAGCACTTTCTTTATTTATTAATTTTATAGCCGAATTTTGAATATTTTGAATTTTTCTAATATTAGTTTTGCAAGTTAGACCCCAGCTAGTTATTCCATACCTTATTACCGATTCCGCTAAAGATTGATATATAGTTTTCATAGTCTGTATCGGAACATAGTATTTAATCTTGTGCATACATCCCAATACAGTTCTCAACCTCTTACATACCTTATTTACCTGAATATCCCATTTGAAAAATGTATCTATGGTAATACCAAGATATACGTATTCATTAACTAATTCAATTTTTTCACAATTACACGATGCATTAATTCCGGAATGCAAGCAATCAAAATTATGGGAAATAATATTTATTTGATTAGTCACAGTTATATGAGGTGACCTTACATGCATGACTTTAGTTTTTTTTGCATTAATAATTAAACCCATATCATGAGACCATTTAAGTAAAGCATTATAATCTTCTTGCATACAATTTTCCACCCATCTTACATCCTTGTGGGAGATAACAAGAGCAGTATCATCAGCATACACAAAATGCTTAGCATACTTAAAGATTTTAGACATAGTAGATACATAAATAATATACAGTAGTGGACCAAGAATAGATCCCTGGGGCACCCCAGTATTCGTAAATTTTGGATTACTAAATGTGTCTTTAATTTTTACTAAAATTTCTCTATTTGTTAAGTAATCCACTAGGACTTCAATTAAATTTCCACCTATGCCAATGCTTCTCAAGATTGTTATGAGTGTTTCCCGATTTATTGTATCGAATGCTTTAGAATTATCTATGAATAGTATAATGACATGATTTTTGTCATTTAATTCTGAATTTACATGATTTGAAAAATTTTCCATGAGAATTTCTGTACTTTTGTGTTTTTGAAATCCATACTGATTCGGATCTAATATGTTAAACTTTATTAGGTAATTATAGATTTTAGTATGCAAAAAATTTTCTAAGATTTTTTCAATAGCAGGCAGTATACATATGGGCCTGTAATTAGTATATTCATCATGCTTCCCCCCTTTATAGATTGGTCTTATAATTCCTATTTTTAACATTCCTGGGATTTCATGCTGTGTCAAGATAGTATTTATAAGATGAACAATCACGGGACCTAGCACATTTATGTTAAAGATAAAAGAAACATTGACAAAATCAGATTGACGGAACTTTCTTTTGCTCTCCTGTAAAGTTAGAAATAATCACTAACGGCTTTCCACCCTCTATATATCTCGAAACAAAAATATGATAAAAAACGCAGGAGAACGTATGAAAAAATTCCGTGTTTTGCTCACTATTTCTTATTCTCCTCAATAAACAGTACAATTTGCGATTCGTATGTAGCAGGTCTTATGGTGCAGTCAGTAGATACGAAATGTTCTGTAGTTAATTAAGTTGTCAGATAAATAATTAATTTCTCTTTTTTCCATAAAATACACATTTTCATACTATACACGATTGCTACGTATGTAATAACGCGTATATTTCAAAAGCGTTTCATTTGCTATAGGTACTTATGTATGTATAATATATGAATTACATGAGAACATGAACATGAAAAAATTACAAACTCTTTTATTAAATTTCTTTAATTATAAAAAAAGTACAACACAAACAACAGTACTAGCAATTCGATTAATTATTTTTTTTTCGACTTACGCCACTCTTCTATGAGATATTATATATTTTACAAGCAAATATTTCTTTAATTAGCTTTAATTATAAGAATTATTTCAGAAGATTTATAACAATATACTACGAAATATTTATTTATTTTTTAAATTTATTTATTTAATAGATAAATACATATGATTTTTTTTTTACAATAATTATAATTGAAAGATATTTATAATCAAATTATAATAATGTGTTACACTTCACCAAGAAAATCAAGATTCCTTTGTGTGGTGAGGGATAATCACTTACAATTTATTATTTACTTACAAATGAAAAAATTTTATCAATAAAAAAAAAATTATGAATAACAAAAGAATTTTTAAAGCCAACTCTACAATAAATGAAAATCAATTCGGGATCATTGAGGGAATAAGCACACAAGACGCAACCGCAAAAAATATCCACCATTTTACAAAGTAATTTGGACAAATCAATAAATCTTCATGGATTCAAAGGAAGCACTCGAATCCCACGAAAAACTCGTACCCAAACCGAAAGAAAATGGGATTGACAACACAGCTCCAAATGGATAAGAAGCCACTCAATGAAAAGACCTCAAATAACCAAATCAAATTAATATCTAAGTAATCCACCAACAAGTGAATTTGGAATTCCCCAATGTACGGTCCCCGGACCTCTACTATTTCTCACTTACGTAAACGACATACGTTACAAAAGAACCATTTCAGCAGATAAATTATAATTATTTTTTACTTTAAAACTACTTACTGCGAAATGATTGGTCAATTTTAACAATTTATGAAATGAAACTCGACATGGCGTTACAGGGTCATTTTTTGTTTTGCGATTTGTATGCATTTATTTCAATGAAATTTTACTATTTCTTTTTTTGCCTAATGCTTCTGTGTATTTCGAGCTGATTAAATTGTTGTGTAATATTTTTTGAGACCAAACGCTAAACGAATAAAGTAAAAGGTCGTATTGCGAACCGGAATAATCCGTGCAGAATATTTCTAATCAGAAGAAGCGTCACCCATAGGATTCATTTAGAGCGTCCTCATCAGTACAAGCCTTCGACCTGCGGTAATTGACCATCATTGATTCAATGACGATGAATATTCGCCCAGCAATTTATGAACGCATGATATCTAGTGATGAATATTCGCCCAGCAATTTATGAACGCATGATATCTAGTGATGAATATTCGCCCAGCAATTTATGAACGCATGATATCTAGTGATGAATATTCGCCCAGCAATTTATGAACGCATGATATCTAGTGATGAATATTCGCCCAGCAATTTATGAACGCATGATATCTAGTGATGAATATTCGCCCAGCAATTTATGAACGCATGATATCTAGTGATGAATATTCGCCCAGCAATTTATGAACGCATGATATCTTGTGATGAATATTCGCCCAGCAATTTATGAACGCATGATATCTAGTGATGAATATTCGCCCAGCAATTTATGAACGCATGATATCTAGTGATGAATATTCGCCCAGCAATTTATGAACGCATGATATCTAGTGATGAATATTCGCCCAGCAATTTATGAACGCATGATATCTAGTGATGAATATTCGCCCAGCAATTTATGAACGCATGATATCTAGTGATGAATATTCGCCCAGCAATTTATGAACGCATGATATCTAGTGATGAATATTCGCCCAGCAATTTATGAACGCATGATATCTAGTGTATCCCAAATCTCGGGATATGGACACAAAGAAAATACAAGTGATTGCGGTTATCTATGGTATATTAGGTACAGATTCTTTGTGTCGACCGACCCAAAACTAATCCCAGTGCTAACTGAATGCTACTTAATGGAAAACAGAGAGAGAGAGAGCGAGAGCTTGCACTCTCCTCTCATTAAGGTGGCCGGCCTGAAAACACCACGTATGGTTACATGTTCGGGACTAATATGCTTATAGAACCTCGTAGCTAGTAAAAAAACTTCGGAGAAGTCTTCTTTGTTCAAATTTGAATAGAAAATATTCCATACTTTGGGTTAAATATTAACAGTTACGGAGATATGCGACAACAAAATTTGCGTTTTTTTTTTAATTTTCTAACCATTCTGTAAAACATTGGAGTGTCATGAAAATAACTTATATTGAATATAAAAAATTATTTCGCTTTGCTACAATTCAAATAAAATGGTTCAAATTTTTGTACCTTTATGATAATTTTATTTGACTCATTAACGTGAAAAGTGATTTATTTGAAAACAAAAGAAATCATGAAAAACTTAACATAAGATTTTTATTAAAATATTTTTTTGTCAGGGAAAAAAATTCCCCGTTTTTTGTGGAAAGAGTGGAAGACGCGCCTGCAGAATGGGTACTCTCCCCCACCCTC